>WSYH01006584.1:0-37369 GCA_036426205.1 Ascaphus truei | reverse complement strand
CCCGGTCAGTGACTTCCCTGTATCTTGCCAACAGCACGCCGCTGTGTCGTGTGGGGATGCCTGCTGATGACGTCACTGGCTTCCGTACCAGTGCAGGGCTCACGGCTATCACAACAGTGACATGACACAGCGGCGTGCTGTTGGCAAGATACAGGGAAGTCACTGACCGGGACTGCAGTTCACTATTCTGGGACTTATGTGTATTGACTCACACTGTGGAATATTCAATTTACAACACAAAGACGGAGAGAGTATCATCTATTGATCCAGAGGGCTCCCCCGCCGCATTTGAAGATCGCTGGTCTGCCATTCTTCCCTTTACACCGGGTGATGAGCGACGACCTCAGCTGTCCTGCTGTGTGGTAACCCCACTATTCCCTTGTCTGATTTTATCAAATTTGATGTACGCAGAACTTATCTTTCCCTAGTAAAGCACTTTTTTATATAGTATTTCACTATGTGCGTTGTGTGCCCTGTTCTTGTTTTGTTTCTCTAGTTCTGGGGGTGTTGAGCCACCTCTTAAGAAAGGCTGCAAACGTATCATCAGTGTCCTATAAGGTCATTTTATTGGTTTATTGCACAATATATTAACTATAGTGTTCTAAATACCCGTTTACCTATTATTAGCTGCGCACTTTTTTTCTTTTGCTATTAGTCAAATGATGCTAATAGGGATTCTGGACACCGAATACATAAAATGCATTGCATAAATTACATTACAAAGAAATACATGTAAAAAAAAAATCACACCATATAAAAACTATAATTTTAATTCATTGACTGTCAATGTGGCTACTCAGGCCCTCAATGGGGCCTAGATAGCCATATTGGCAATCCATGCAAATGCCAATTTAAATAAATGTATTACTTACCCCTGCCAGGATAAAGCCATACACCTCATCCTCTTGGCACGAGACATATATCCAATCAAGGGCCGATGTCCAACCAACAATTCTTTTATTAAACAATCCAAACCAGATGGCCAATAACAATAACAAAAAAAAAACATGAAAAATAATTCCAGGGTTAAAAATAAAATAGCAACAAAGCATTAAAAATGAATCCTTGCCTAATGGCACAAAAAGAAACAAAAAAGCAATGAGGGAAAATAAATCCAGGCCCAGAGGCCTTCTTCAAATACGATGCCATACAGGGGTACGTCGGTGGATCCTCAACTTGATCCTAAGCCCTGGATCCTCTGTTGATAGAAGAGCAGACTCTGGTGAGCAGTTTTTAATTTCTTCTTCTTTTCTTCATTTCTTAATTTCTTGAAAGCTGGCTTCATCATCCAGGATTTTGCCTGGTCGTCTTCATCTAGCTTTCTGAGATGTGCCAGGCATTATATAAGGCATCACAGAAGACTACGCACGGTACACCAACCAATCCAGTTGGTTTGTGTACTTATCCTGTGTTAGCCACATAACGTCATGTTAGCCATATACAAATGTGCAAACAAATGGTTGTTCATTTTGCATCTCATTATCTTTGAGGATACCCGTTAAACTTAGGAAACATAATGTCTGTTCCCGATTTCGGGAAACAATCGTTATTTGCGCAATAGTGACAGACTTCTGTGGATCTACCCCAAGGAGAGCCGACGCTGGGATTTTTACAAGGTTCACACCTGCATTTAAGGCCTGTTCAACTGTAAAAAAAATAAAACAGAAACAAATGTATTTATTATTTTTCTAGGCAGAACATTCCCAGTTCTACTTGTCCAGTGGACTATAAAAGTCAACCAAATGCCTGCACTACAAAAATCTCTACTGTACTTCCTCCATAAGTTTAAATCATCCAACAACCCCCTGCTTCTGGTGAGCTCATTAAAAGTGCAACCCCACTTACAAAGAAATGTCTGAGTTGCAGCAACCTCACCACAATTGAAGTGCTTCTTTCAAAATAGGTTTCTTTGGTTCAGTATAATTATTTAAAGATTAAACAGGCAAAGCCATATCCAGTGAATCTTTTCACCTCTGCATGAATAATAAATTGTACAAAATAGACACTATATAAGCATGATTGGCAACAGCTATGACAACGTTACTTGTGTAGACTCTGTCATTTATTAACACAAACAAAAAGGAATAAATCAAAACAAACACAATGAACATGGCGTGTCTCACACTTTTTTTAATTATTAAAAGATATTAAACAAAGCAAAATAAGGGTGTATGGGAGGAGAGTATAAGATGTTATGAGATAAGAGCCACTTGGCCCACCTAGTCTGTCCATTTTCTCCAACCCTATTTGATTGTTTAGCTTTAACAACGTAACGCCAAAAGATGTGACTTTGTCGCTTGTCCTCACTATGAATTAATCCAGACGTACACAAACTTTTCAGCCTGCTTGCGCCCCCCTTCTTACCTTGTCTTCAAGTTGCCGTGGCAACGTCACGTGACTCCACAGCGTCATTTGATGCTGCGTTGCCATGGCGACACATCGCCGAAGACAAAGTAAGGAAAGTTGCAGAGGCCTCACACGATCCCCCGGGGAAGGGACTGTGTCTGCAAAAATAAGTCTATGTAAAGTGCTACGTAAAACTAGCAGCGCTATACAAGAACAAACAATTATTATAATTAATGTCAAATAAATGTGGAAACTATGTGTGACGGTGAAGGGGTAACCAGGCCATCAATAAAGGTATTATGCCCGGCTGGTTACCTCTGAGCCCTAGTTCAGGTTTTAGAGTGTCAACTCTTCAACCTGTGTATTGTGCCTGCAATGAATGTAATTGTATGACAATAAAGATTTTATGTGTGTTTTACCTTTCCAGGAGTGCTACCCAGTGGAGATTCTCAGGCACTGAGTTTCAGGGGGGACTTTGTGGTAAAAGCGTTGTCAGAATGTGTCTAGATAGAAGGGGTCCAGAGTTATTGGCCACCCCAAAAATGTATCCGAGAATCAGGTCAGATTCCCGGGGACATATAGACACATCAATTTGACACAGTAGCACAGTACTATAAACATTACAATTCATTCATTTCTGCCACGGATACGCGAAGAATTGCACCCAAAGAAATCATAATCCATGAAATTCAAACAAATCAACCGCGTTAAACACAGGCGCGAATGCCGTGTGGAATACAGCAGAGCACACGAAAACGGCTCCGTGAAATGTTCGAATAACGGCCGCTGCATCTGTATGTATTTAGAAAAGTAATTCTGAAATTTAACCTAAGCATTATTTCGTTCAACTTTTAAAACATTTTCTTATAGGAAGGTCTAGGAGCTCTGAAACGGAACGTGTGCATCTTTTCAGTCAAACCTAGTAAACGAGAGACTTAAAAGAAATTGTGAAGTATTTTTTATTGTAACATTGTGTGTAATAGTAAATGTTTTATGCACTGTCTATGAGCTGGGGATTTCCAAGTCCGTGGTTCCGAGAGACCAGTTGGCCACCAAGTTGGTGCCTCTAAGTCTGCTCGGGTCTCAGAGTTGAAAGCCACAGAGATTGCCAAGGTGTGAAAGCCATTTTGGCGGAGGTGTTAGCCACAAGTACCCTCGTCCTGGCTGAATGGAAGTCATTGGACAACCATTCGCCCAACCCAGACCTTGAGATGCCTAACTCCACAGGTGGCTTCTGACTCACAGGTGGCAAAGGTGCCAAGTTGGCGCATGCCCCTGTCAGATTTTGAATCCATCCTTGACCGGCTTCAGGAGACTGGCAAGTCGCTGATTGGCTGGTAGGAATTCTCCCACGCTCGGATTGGCTGGAGTATTTCATGAATGGGACTGAAATACTATAAGAAAGCCAGCAGTCAATCCGGTCCTCAGATTCTAAGCACCAAGACAGCAGCGGCAAATTTGAGCTCACTAAAAGATGCTCTTGGAGAAATAGACGCGAGTCGGCTTCAGAAATTTCAAGGCTGAAAGTTTTCTAAGTCCCACTATTCTGGGCCAAGTTCTGAGAAAGGAACGTAGCGGTCACAGCTGGAACTACACACCAAAAAGAGTACCAGGACATTTTGTACTATCTCCCGGTCTAGGGATTTGGCATTGGTGGAAGAGATACAGTGGTGGCATCAGGAACTTCATGCCGATTTGAGTTCCAGGACTTTTCAACCTAAGACTAAGACTTTGTTTTATGGACTATTTCAACTAGGAAAGTTTAGTTTTGTAGCCCAGACCCCCAGTAAGTGTGTTTTCTCCTGTATATTGTAATCCATTGTGTTTGTCTGTTTCTAAGGAATAAATTGCAATTTGTTTTACTTCTTGGTTTTGCTCAGTGATATGATCCCGGTATAAAGGTGTAAATCCCTGGTCTCCCGTGACACTATGTTTATATGTATGTAAGGAATTTACCAAAATAATACCCATTGTGCTTTTTCTTTATTTTACAAAACAATATAACATAATTAAGATTATTTTATCTAATAATCACTATTGTTATATTTATGATTATTAGTTATAAAAGTAGTGATTCTCACAGGAGACCAGCACTGGGATCACTATCACCAGACAGGACAAAGAATTTGAATAAACAGGGTTTATTCTGGCAAGCCAGCACACAGAACAAAATACACAAATACAAGAGTAGATTCTAGCCTCAACTAGGTGCAGGTGCCTGCTTCAGGTAGGCTTGCCCTGTCTGCTTCTCGTTCTGGTTTCTCAAAGTGCTATTCGTCCAATAGCAACTTTGAAAATCCCACCAGTTGAATCACTGTCAAACTCTCAATAAGTTCCGGTACTCTGATCGGCAGCGCTCCTTACATAGCCCTTTTACATTGAGAAAGAGCCGCTGACCAATCAGAGCACTGATTGAGATGGTACAGCCAATCCACAGCTGGGGGCTCACCCAGCTGCACCTATCAGAGGAGGGGGCATACTATGGTGCTCAGGACCGCCCCGTGATGACCGAGCTGCTGGCAAGCGGGAAATTTGAACTGGCCAATGGGAACCGCGCTTACGAGCTCGTCTACGAGCTCCATCTCGGCAACGGCTTCCCCTGGCCAGCCCTATTCCTCCCACGGGGTAGGCGCCTCAGTGTCTGCGGGGAACAAAGGCTCTCCCCGCTGAGAGCCCATCCCCAGACCTGATACACTGCCCTTCTCCGCTCACCAAATGTGTTCACACCCTGCCGCTCCCAGCCTTTGTCTCAATCCATAATGCACCTAGGCTGATTTAATAACCAAGTCTGCCTCCATAGAAATTAATCCACATTACCCGCAGAATAAGTCTGCTAGCTGGGGAAAAATACAGTTGTACAGGAATTAAAGTGCTTTTACAATATATACATCTCCTGGTACCTTTTTCCCCCCAATATATACATTAATAACTCCATTCCCGAACTCACAGTTATGATGCTATTTTCCATAAGGGGTTAAAACATGCAAAATGTATCCGCTATGCAAGGGCACATAGGCGGCCACACAAAAATGTTGCGCTAAGGTGGGGATCTAATTAGATAGAAAATAGTGCAAATTTGATAAATTATATAACTAATAAATTTAAAGTGATGTGAATATATACTTCTAATCTAATAATATAATACATTCCTATATAGTGAACAGTGGAACAATATAAAGTGTAAATAACTTGAATCCAAAAAGATATGTCCAAATAGTTCCACTTGGTGATTAATCCAGAGAGGCACAAAATCCAACAAACCAGTCCTATGGAGCACTTTGCAGCTTCAGGAGAGTGGTATAGCCATCCACTGTAAACCTAAAAACACAAAACACAGAGAAGCGCAAGCTCCATAGCATAAATCTGTGTAAAAACAAGGTACCTGTATATTTATTAAGCAAAAGCAGTCCAAAGGAATTGCTCTTACAAGATTTAAAAAATACACATTCATGGGAGAGAAATCTCTGTGGGATGTCATCAATGGGGGTAGAAGAGCCCGGCAAATTCTGGGTGCACCTGATCAAATGAAAACCTCATGCAGCCTCATACAGCTCCTGTCACAAGCTGGCGCCTTGTTTCTGTGTCTCACAGAGCCTGTGTGGCTATCCTCTGTCACTGCATCAATTCCCAGCAAGGAAAGGGTTAGCTGGCTTGGCTGTATAAGTTGTCTCGGCTGCTACTAGTCCAGGAAATCCTCGTGTCACTACCGGTGCGTGATGATGTCACCACGTCCCTACGCGTTTCGTCACATAAAGTGACTTCATCACGGGATTAGAAAGTTACTTTGAGTGACGAAACGCGTCAGGACGTATGCAGCCTCAGTGCGTCACTATTGGGGGACGGTTTATCGTGGCCGGATCGCGTCTCTAGAGCTGCAGGAGGCTAACAACACTTTATACTCATCTGAGTTAGCTGTTTATGCTGGCACTTTCTATGCTGTGGACCCAGGTTCTTCCCGGAGCTGTATAAGGACAGTTGAGGACACTATTTTCTGCTGCCGACGGCATACCAACCCGATGTGGCGGTTACTATCTGTGTTCACACATGCCTGTTTATATGCTTCCCTTGTGAGTGAGCCTGTTTCCTCCCATCCCCTATCCCTTTCCAATAAATGTCATAGATTTTATGCTATGGGCCGTGCGCTTTCTGTTCTTTTGTTATATATATATATATATATATATATATATATATATATATATATATATTAAAAGAAAAGCATACATTACCAGAAACTGGCAAAAAGGAGATAGCACTCAGACAGGTAAGTTCAGTAAGTGTATTAAAACACAAAGCACAAAAGTCCAACGTTTCGATCCCCCTGTAGGGTATATGTATATATTGTGATACATCACTATCCTCTAGGTGCTGGAATAGGGCAGCTATGGGAATTTCCAACACACAGAGAGTTAACTCCTAATTGCTCATGGAGTTTTGAATGAACAAGGAAGTGTTTTAAGGCAGACACAGAGCTGCCATGCTGAGAGACTGACTGCTGTTCCCAGAGAAAGGGGACAGAGAAGAGATCTCCCCAGCAAGGAAAGCTGGAATAGCCCCCTAGGCCAGCTGGACGGTGGTCGCTGAAGCGGGGACGTCTGCTCCAAACCCTGGAGTAACAGTTACGCGAAACACTTTATTGCTGTTTTCAGAGACTGTATATGTTCAGCTATAATAGTACCTGTTTGGGGTGGTAACCAGCTTAGCTGTCCATCCAGGTAGTAAGGGTTGAAGCTGAATGTGTAGTTAGTCTCTTAAGAGGAGTAGGAGTTTATTTTATGATTTCGTTTTGACTTAAAGGGACGGTGGGCCTGTTAGTGTATTATGACCCTGTAAAAAACCCCATATAGAGAATGCTACGTTCCTGCCTTAATCTGGGACAAAAGATGCTACAACGTGGTCTGGGCATCACTATATATAATATATATATAATATATATAGATATATATATATATAAAATTATATATATATATATATATATATATATATATATATATATATAGACATATGGTGACCAGGGGATCCTGATAGCCAAAAGAAGACAGCACACTGCAATGTTGGTATCAAAAAAGTGTATTAAGTGACACAGGCCGCCAACGTTTCGGTCTCCAACGGGACCTTCCTCAGGGCAGTGCACCTCAGGTGCATGCCCTGAGGAAGGTCCCGTTGGGAGGACCGAAACGTTGGCGGCCCTCTTGTGTGTCAATAATACACTTTTTTTGATACCAACATTGCAGTGTGCTGTCTTCTTTTGGCTATCAGGATCCCCTGGTCACCATATGTCTACATACTACCTATAGGACAAGCATCTGCCTCTTACATCAAAAACGTGAGTGCAAATCTCCATACCTGACTATATATATATATATATATATATATGCAAATACAACTGTATGCTCATCTGCATGTCTTAGGCAGGTCTGCAACCCCGCCTTTCCCCATTATCACCCAGCATACAGCACTTCCACTGCAGCAAGGGATTCTGGGAATGACATGCAAATGAGCACACAGTGTCACTTTTTGCCTCAAAAACCATTTTTAACATGGTTCCCTATAGGCTTATATATATATATATAAACATCACATAATAGAATATCGGTTTCACAAACAACTGTTCCTTGTTCAACTATTCAATATAGCAAGATGACTTACAAGAAGTGTTCAGTAGCTGTAAATGAAATGAACTAATTCATTGAAGCATATGCCCCATGGTTCAGTGTTTCTTAATCTACCATGACCTACTTTTCTAAACAACACAGTAACCATAGAGATTAATAAATGTATGAAATGGCTCTTATGACTTTCAGCTTTCAGAAATAATTGGCTCTCCACACTGTAGAGAATACATGTGATTCACACATTTTCCGGATGGTTGATTTACAAGGCTGCAGTCCAGCAAAAATTATAAACATATGCAAGTTACTTTATTTCTGATTAGCTCTTTAAATTAAATGGTCTAGGTGCAAATATTTGCTCCTGAATTGAAAACTGGTTGAAGAATAGACAGCTGTGAGTTGTCATAAATTGATCATATTAATGTTGGACTAAAGTTGTGACGTGCCTCAAGGTTAATACTTGGGCCAATGTATTTTAACATGTTTATGAAATACATTGATTTGGGCATAGAGAGCAAAGTCTCCATCTTTACTCATGACACTAAATAATGTAAGTTAGTAAAATCAGAGCAGGACTTGGATACGCTGGAAAAAAGGTCGGGAAAACGGCAGATGAGGGTTAATACAAATAAAATGATGGTAATGCATTTGGTAAGCAACAATAAGCATGCTACCAATAAACTAAATGGATCTACATTATGTCAATCCTTGATGGAGAATGATTTAGGAGACAGCAGGCTTTGAAATACTACTTAATGTTGGGCATTAGCTGCAAAGGAACCAAGATATAATCACACATAAAAAAATGGTATAGTACATAAAAGGCAATATAGCATAATTTTGCCACTATATAAATCCTTAGTAAAACTACACCATAAATATTGAGTGCAGTCTCTCCATTAAAAAAAACCTCGATGTAGAACTAGAAAACGTGCAGGGAGGAGCCACCAAATTAATAAAGGGGATGTAAGGTCTTACTTATGAGGGAAGACTATCAAAATGAGGACTATTTACATTCTTAAAAAAAAGGCATAGAACAGGAAATATGTATGAGTGTGTATTTTTATTTGTGTAGCGCATTCCATGTATATAGCACAGCAGTAACACATGGGACACAATAATAAGAGACTTAATGGGAATAAGTGCTTCAGACATAAAAGCATAAATTAGGAAAAGGAATCCCTGCCCAGAAGAGCTTACAATATAATAATTACTATTTATAAATATATTCAAGGTCAATACATGGATCTACTTTTTATCACAAGGACAGTCCAAAAATGGGACAGGGTCATACATTGAGATTAGAGGAAAAGAGATTTCACCAGAAGCAAATGAAAGAGTATAATGAGAGCAGTCACAAAGTCACAATGTGGAATATACTACATATGAAGACTGTAATTGCAGATACAGTAGATATCTGTAAGAAAATGTTAGATATCTAACTAGATATATTGTAATTTACAACCATGTGTAACAGTGTTTCTCCTCCCCCCCAACAACCCCCCCCCCCCCCACAATCGCACATAGGGGCCATTACTGGGTGTGTGTGGTGCATACATGCTGGTAACAAGAGGGCTGAGTTGTCCGCAATGACTTTGGGACACAGGAACAGGCTTCTCGGGTCCATACCCCAGATAATACTTAGCAGTGCAGCGCCTCCATCTTCTGTAGCTCCTGGGATCTGGAGATGATCACCCACAGTAGAACTTGTACTCTCCCCCCAGTTAGATCACACACCAGGCCGGAGGTATATTGCAAACAGGAACGGTTTATTACTACAGTCTTTGCAGTAATACACAGCTACTCAGCAGTCTTCTGCCGGTTACAGTCTATTTACTCACATCTATCACTGGAGATGGTCCCTGGACCGTCACTATAGGCCAAGGCCACCCGCAGCTGTCCTAACTCTTCCCCACCTCCCTAGCGGAGGCAGAGGTATAATCACGCTCACTCCTCCCCGCAGGGAAGAGCACATAGGTAGGCCCCAATCTCAGGCTCCCAGTCGTGTGACCTGCCTTCCTCAGGGGGAAGGGACAACCTTAAGTACAGCCAGAAGGCACGCACCCCGTTGTCCCAGGTACAACAGTATGTACCACCCCCTGCTGTCACTCAAGTGCAGTACCAAAGGTGAAGGGAAAACCCCATACCAACTACTGGCAAGCCTGTAAATACCAGGGTTTACTGCCAGCCCATTGGGTAGAATAGTAGCCAGGGGGTACCCCGCTACACATGTATAACTGTGATTCCCAAGAGGGAGTTCATGAGAAGGTGTCTCCAAGGGGTTGGCTCAAAAACATAATTGAATGGTTGATCCCAGGCGGTATAGTGGGTTTCTGAGTCCGTGTGGGCACTGCACACTTAGTAATGCCCCAAACGGCACCTTAGCATGGGGGGTTATGCTGTCAATTACAGCAGGAGCTTCCAAAGTCTCTCCCCACAATGCTGTGCATCTACAGCAGCAAGGCATTGTGTGGCGTGACTTTGTAAGCTCCTGCAGTAGTTGATGACACTAAGATCCATAAAACAGTTTTGTTAGCAATATTTTGAGTAGACAATAAGATTTGGGGTTCATGGAACAAGCATTTTCTAGTATTTTCTAGTATGGGGTTACACAGTGAACCACTCATAGAACATCCCCCATATATTTCAGGTTAAAATACTAATGCTTGCCACATTTTTTAAAGAAGACATTGATAACTTATTAAACATTACTAAAATTTGTTAAAATTCAGTCCCACATGAAACGTAGGAACTTATTCTACAGGGTATATCCCCCAAAATGTCTAATTGTGTTGTTTTCTAACGAAATTGTCTATTAAAGAAAAAGGAGGGAGGGAAGGGGAATTTATCATGTAGTAATTCTGACTTTCTTTTTTCTCTCTTTAGGACTTGTTTATATTACTTGATTTGATAGGAGCTGCAAACCCAGTATTTCCAAGCTACTTTCAAAATACTATTCGATGGTTTAACAGACTTCAGTCAATTGGTAAA
Organism: Ascaphus truei; assembly: GCA_036426205.1. Taxonomy (NCBI): domain Eukaryota; kingdom Metazoa; phylum Chordata; class Amphibia; order Anura; family Ascaphidae; genus Ascaphus; species Ascaphus truei. Next base: position 26,423 of record WSYH01006584.1, on the reverse strand, counting down.
AGTTTTGTGCTATAAATGTTGTTTGTTCATGGGGAGGACTAGTTTGTAAATGGAACTGCTTTGTATGACTTTGTTTTGAGAAAAATTATCACTTTTGAGTCACAATCATTTTTGATTGTCATCAATAAAATTAGTGATTTCCCATAGTGTTTTGGGTCATGAAATCTTTTTGTTTTTGCCTAAAGACACCCAAGCCACTAGATCAGTGTTTCTCAACCAGAGTGCCACAGTACTCTGGTGTGCCACGATTCTCTACCAAGTGTGCCACAACCCCGGGGGAAACACTCCGCCTGCTGCTCAGTGGACACATACCGTGCGGTCTAAAGACAAGAGGCTGCGACCCACCTGTCCTGTCCAAGCACGGAACAGAGGAGAGAGAAAAGAAGTGGATTGCAGCTTCTGTGTCTCCAGACATTGTGGGACGAATGTACTGCACAGCTGACATGTTTGAGGCATGTGGGAAAGTGTGGCAAATGAGGTCTGATAAGGGTGTTGGGTGCCTCTGTTAAAAAAACGTTGAGAACCACTGGTCTAGATGCACTAAACTCTGTTAAGCCACTTAACGTGATATTAACATCTAGTAACATGATAGCAAAAAGCAGTATTTTCAGCGCTCGTGCTGCAGATGTTTTGATAGGAATAATCCCTGTGCTGCACGTGCATGGAGCGTCTCCCCAGAAGCTCCCACTTCAGAGGTGATCCCCCCTCGAAGGTGGGGAGGACACCCTGAGAAACAGAGAAGAAAAAATGCACAAAAGCGCACAAGGGAAGGAATTAGGAAAGTATTAAAACAAACACATAAACAGCTGAGGGATCCAACCCTCCTCAGCTCAATGAATTAGCTGCCCAGAAATGTAAACCATATATATGGTCTCTAAACATAGAAAACTCTAACACAGTAAAACATACACAACATAAGAAAAAAACACAATCAATGTAAAAATAATAAACAGAGAGAGTACTAACAGCCCAAGGGAGTTAAGGTAAAAACCGCATAGAGAGCTATAATACTGCTGACAGGGGGAAACGAACACTCACACTGAGGCAAAGAAGGGGGACCTCTGATGACCGTACAGGATCCGGATCACAGCATCAAGGAAGATGGAAACAACCGCCACTGGAGCATCAGGCAAGCTCCGTTCAGCCTCTCAGCAAACACGCGCAGGAGACCATGTCGTGACCATCTACGCGTTTCGCACCACGTGCTTCGTACGAAGCACGTGGTGCGAAACGGTAGAGGTCGACAAGGTCATCCTGCCGCGTGTTGCTGAGAGGCTGATGAAAAGGAGCTTGCCTGAGAGCTCCAGTGCGCGGTGTTTTCCATCTTCCTTGATGCTGTGATCCGGATCTGTACGGTCATCAGAGGGTCCCCTTCTTGCCTCAGTGTGAGTGTTCGTTTCCCCTGTCAGCAGTTATATAGTCTCTATGGCGGTTTTTACCTTAACTCCCTGGGCTGTAGACTTCTCTTGTTTATATTTTTACATGATTGGTTTTTCTTATGTTGTGTATGTTTTAAGTGTTAGAGTTTCTATGTTTAGAGACCATATATATGGTTTACATTTCTGGGCCAGCTAATTCCTTGAGCTGGGAGGGGGGGATCACCTCATCTGTTAGTGTTGTTTTAACAAATTCATACTAATTCCTTCCCTTGTGCGCTTTTGTGCATTTTTTCTTATCTAGTAACATGATGTTAATGCTAACGCAGTATCCACTAAAGTCGTTAATGTAACCCTTGGTGTAGTGTTAATATTAACCGCCATTATCATGAACATACCCTATACATTAAAGTCAATATTAACGTGATTAAATAATGTTGCTTTAAAAAGGTGAGAGCTAAATTTGGCGTTAACTATGACATTACCAAGTCAATACCTTCAGATATGTTCATTTAAATTACTTTGATTTACTCTGTAATATATTAATCCCTTTGTTGCCTATGTGACCATTTTGCCAGTTGCAACCCATGTCTAGATGACCACTAAGGGCTACAGAAGGGTTAATATGCACCTCAAAGTACACTAACTACCCCTCTTTACTAGGACATTGCCAAGATTATAAACCCCTATGTTTTATAAATCCTTATGGCATGTAAGTGGCTAAATCCTACCACCCCTCTCCCCACCCCCACCCCATTCTGTGGGCCCAACCACACACCAAGGGGGGTTCTTTTATTAAATTCTCCTTCTTATATAATGCTGACAATCGCTAACATACTCAACTCGTACTTAGAACCGAATGATGTAAATGTCACAAACAGTTCACATACAGTATGCATAGAAATCCTTCTTGGGATTAATGAAGTAGTAAAGGTTAGATACTAAGGGTAATTACCCTGAAAACTTAAAGTAATACCACAACAACAAAATAGCCATAGTACTCAATTCAAACAGGTATATTATTATTATTATTATTAATATTACCTAATGCAAATTCAACAGATTAAAAGACAAAGGATCAACATTTCAGCCACCTACTGGTGCCATCATCTCTCATAAACAGGCTACTTTGGTCATGAAAACTGCACATTTTTACGTATATAATTACTATTTGAATATGTGTTACCATGAGTGAACAGGTTAACTAGTGTCCGTGGTCTCAGGACAGACCTAATGTAACTGTGGTAACCTGAAGTGTTAACTTTTGGGTGAGTCTTTTTTTTTTTTAGGTTTAGTTACAACTACAATTAGGATACAGTAATTTAAAGTGTTGTTGGCATTAATGACATAATTACTTTTCATAATTCATAGCTCTTACATAATTCTTAGTAGCATAAGGTTTATGCTTCTACCAAAACAGGACTATTACACAATTAGGATTAGTTTCATTTCATTTTCATCTCACATCACAAAGCACACTCAGCAAAGGCTGCCTTTGGGGTATTGTGTCAGTCCGTTTATCTTCATTCACCCTATTTATGCAGCTAATACTGTTGGACATGTAAGTATTGTTGTTGCCAATAAATATTGTGGTGATGCAAATTTGAACGGACACTTAAGTGTTGCATTATGAGCCATATTATCTCAGAGAATATTACCACTTTTAAAATGTGTTTATTCATGTACAGTATATCGTATACCTATGGCATACACTAATGTGTGTTCATTGCTTAGTAATGTAAATTACTATATGAAAAAATTGCAATGAATAATACATTTCTACTTTTATTCCAAAACTGATATTTCCAATTTCAGCATTTTTGTAATTTAAAAGAGCAAATAAAAATATCACTTGTGAGCACATCCACATGTCTCAGACAGGTCTGCAACCCTGCCTTTCCCCAATATCTCTTAGCATTCAATGCTTCCACTGCAGCCAGGGGTTCTGGGTAATGACATGCAAATGAGCACTCGGTGTGTCACCTTTTACTTCTTGTCCATTTTAACATGGACCCCTATATGCTTTTGCCAGTCATATCACACATCATTTTCAGCCAAAAATGGACAACCAGCAAAAAGTGGCACTCTGTGTGCTCATTTGCATGTCATTACCCAGAATAACTGTCTGCAGTGGAAGCATTGTATGCTAAAATATAATGGGGAAAGGCAGCTTTGCAGACCTGTCTGAGAGATGTGAATGTGCTCACAAGTAGTATTTTTATTTGCTGTACACTGTACGGTAGAGGGTTTTGTCATCTTTTTACTCAACATAACTTATTTTGTGTTGTGTCATTTAAAATAAATAATTGGGCAAACTGTTGGTGCTAATCAACAAGAAGGCCCTGAATATCCTTGACAAACTGGATACACAGTGGTAGAAAATGGGGTTGATAAAGTTCGTGTTGTAAGGAAACATGCTTGTAAAGATTTTGGCAATTCGCCAACTGGACATGCTTAACAGATATACACACTGCTAGAAAATGTCCCAATGAATTTGAAACGTTAAAAATCTTAATTACAAAATATACAGTTTTAAAGCAGTACATTTTAAAAGTATATATATATATAATATATATATATATGTGTATGTGTGTAGGCACCCCCCTGAGGAAGATCCCCCTGTGGGATCGAAACGTTGGACTTCTGTGCTTTCTGTTTTAATACACTTACTGAATTTACCTGTCTGAGTGCTGTCTCCTTTTTGCCAGTTTCTGGTAATGTATGTATATATATATATATATATATATATATATATATATATATATATATATATATATATATATATATAGTGAGAGAGAAAGATTAGGTGTGCAAAATGTGACAATAGTAATTAAAATGTAACACTAGATGCTGCCACAGTGTATAGGTTATACACAATAACCAGAAATATACAAGGGAAGGAAAAGAACATAGGCGCAAATAGTGTTAAGTCAGATGATAATAGCCAGATCAGAATAACAGGGACATATCTGATTAAAAAATGTACGTTGAAGTAACCAAGTATAGGACGAATCTGAAAAATTAAGAAAATGGCAAATATGGTGAAGTATGCTTGTATTGAGCTACAACGCAAACAGAAGACAGCTATTTACAAAGTAGCAGACGATTCAGGCATGTAGGATATATAATCCTCTCTTTAGTGCGGTGCTTGTTTGTAGCTTGTCCGGTCTCCACGAGGAACGCCAAAACGCTGAACACGATCACAATTGCCTCCAGTCGTTTGCTCCAAGTCCTCCAAATCTTGTGATGACCGCGAGTATGACATCAGGGAGACCTGGAGAATCCATACACGGGAGAGATTATAGGAGCGATGGTCAATACTTTAGCGCATATAAATATATGTAGCTAATAATGGTATTGCAGAGAGTCAATGAGAAGGCTGGAAGGATATATCAAAATAGACTTAGCACTACGCGTTTTGTCTTAACACAAAGACTTCATCAGGGGTATAAAATAACATCAGCAATGAGTAATTTATATAAGGGATCCTAATCCATGATGGGTTAATAGTCAGACCAATCGTTAAACACACTGCATGATACATAGAGATATGAACAAACAAAAAGAATAACATAATAATATATTCAAACCCATGTTAGAAATAGATATTAACTAATAAAAAATGTAATACACAATAATATAATAAAAATATCTACTTGAGAAATATACAATAAGACTTACATACTGTATATAATATAAAATAAAAAATGCAAATAATGCAATCACATGTTGATAAACAAATATGAAGGAAGCAAATAATGCATGGGACAGAGCCAGACAGAAAATCTTAAACTACAGGCATGTTGAATATGAATTATACAGATAAAGATTGATATAATATCTATATACTGTATTGATAAGATATAAGGGATGTCCATGATGATATTGAGAGCAAATAGAACAAAATATATTATTGCAAAAAGGCACCCAAATCAATATCTACTTTGAGACCTAGTGGAACCAATGTTTTTACAGTATGGATCCATCTAGTCTCAAGTTTTGAAATAGCGTTGATATTCCAGCTAGCGAGTCGGAGTGTCAAGTAAGTACCTTCTGAAGCAGGTGGTCCCCGGAGCTAAAATTAATGGGGTTCAGCTCCGAAGACCCCCTGCTTCAATCCTATGTAAAAAAAATCAAAAAAGGAAAAGAAAACGTCCCTTTTGGATTGCCGCTTTAAGGCGTATCAAGAGAGGAAAAGATATCAAACTCATGCTATTCACAGATGGCAGCTCTTTACTTCTAAACTATAAATTTGAATCCCTGATATTTGCAAAATAAGTGAGGTCTTTAGCTCATTTTAGGGCTCTACGTTTATATTGAAAAATCTGAGCTATTCAAACTGTTTGGGAATTTTCATTCCTGTACATCTGACCAGACTTTATGCACTTTAAGACCATCTTTAAAAAAAAAAATTTTTACCAATTGCTGATGCTCTGGTCAAATCTAAAACTATGTCTTTTGGGGAGATGTGCTGTACTTAAGTCTATTATCTTTCCAAAATGTACTTATATAATGCAGGTGCTCCCTCTTTTGATAACAATTAAAGATACCAAGATATATTTCTTAAAAGAGTTCTAATTGTATTTGGAACTATAAAAAACATAGCACGTATAGAAGTATTTACCTAAAGTGGAGGCCTAGCCATGCCTAATATTACATTATTCTACCAAATGTCATTATTCAGGTATTCAGTGAATTGGGTCACTAAAAGAAGTGCTTATACAAACTGTAGTATAGAAAGTGAGCTATTTGATCCTTTTGACCCCTCTTTGTTCCTACATTGCTCACCAAATAAAATCCCTGATGAGTTGTTAAGGAATATTCTGTTTAGGGACAAGCACAGAGCTTAAACATTTTTTTGGAAACGTAATGGTGGAAATCCACGATACATCAAATACACGTTAATAACCCAGAATGTCCTGAAGCTATCGAAAATCCACTTTTTCGATTCCTGAGAGTAAAAAGGGCTGAGACATGTAAAATATTACCTGGACCACGGGCCAAATACTATTAAATCTTTTGAACGACTAATGAAAAACTTAAACCTCACAAATAAACATTGTATGACATTTCATTCATGACCTTCTTTGTCTACGTTCCCATATATACAGTAAGAACAAAATGTCCTAAAGTCCGCTTCTGGTATTCCCAACACTTCTAAATTCAAAACCCATTTTCTATACTCCCCTGTAGTCTCCATCAAAGCTCACTCAAACTTTGCTCATTGTTTTTGTTTCATTTTTTTTTCTCTCCATGCAGTGGAGTAAATATGTACAAATAATAATAGTATAACATTGGTAGTGTAGGAACCTGCTGAGTGGGTGTATCTTGACATGGCGGAAGGCTTAACATGTTTTGGCCAAAAGATTGGACTAAATTATATGCTTATGAGAAGGAAAAATATAATGAACAAAATGTGTCATATTGCATACAGTATGCATTGTTTTCTGTTTAATTTACTTTGGTGTCATATCACTGACTCAATATAATGTAGATTAAGCCCCTAGAATAAGCAAACATAGTCAGTAACTAGATTTTGGCAGAAATGTGTACGGTGTTTCTATGTTTTACTCACATACTGTATGATTGTGCTCTACAATTAGATTGTAAAGCGATTAAAAATACGTTGTATTTTGTTATTAACAGGATGCTGTACATTTTTTGTTACAGAGCGAAGACTCCACAGTCTGAATGTACTTAAGAACCATCCTTCTGAAGTCCAGTATTTTCAAAATAATTTGCGTGCAGGACAGGTTGATGACGACCATGTGCCATTTTTACAAAGGGGTAAGACAAATTCATCTTAAGTGTATCAACATATGAGGTAGAGAATTTCATTATTCTTTATGGAAATCCAAAACAGCCTTCAAATGTAAACAGAGCAATGAACAAGCCATAGGAAATTTATTTTATCCTACATAACTGGTTGATGTATATCGAATGAATAACATTAAAACGAATAAATCATATCAGTAAAACCCAGAGACACCCCCTTGTTGTGATTTGTTTAATTGGGGTACAAGACATGAGAGTGAGGATCCAAAGTCTAGATAGGCAAAGGCTTGTGTGGTGACTGCACCGTACATAGAATTATGCAGAAATCACAAGTCCATATGCAATATAGATTACAATCTAATATTTTGTGCCTATGCACAGGAAGATAAATTGACCTGCCCAAGGATCTCAAGAAGGGGATAAATATTTACTTAGTAGTTTTCTGTCATAAAACACATTAGGCAGTACAAGACTCTATACAGTCTGTTCAAGTAAATGAATCCTGAGTAGGAATGTGTTTTATGACAGAAGACTGCTACAAACGGCTAAATATAGCCCTTAATCCAGTTCTACTTGTGGCAGGTGTCTTAAAATGCTGCAGGCCCTTCAATTTTGCAGACAGCCAAACCCCTACCCTAAACCCTTTCCCTAAATCACCCTACCCTAAAGCCTATCCCTAAATCACCTTACCCTAAACTCCTTTCCTAAAACTCGGTACCCTAAACCCTTTCCCTAAAAACCCTACCCTAAGCCCTTGGCCTAAAAATCCCTACCCAAACCACTAAAACCCCCTTAAATTAACACCCTACCCTAACTGCTAAAAAAACCCTTCAAATTAACCCCTCTACCCTAACCTGGAAAACATGTGGTGTTCGGCCAAGTCGTAGAGGGCATGGATATTGTCAAAAAGATAGAGGGTTACGGCTCCCAAAGTGGCAAAACTAGCAAAAAGGTTGTAATCGCCAACAGCGGACAGCTTTAAAGTGTCCCCCTTTTGTTTGTTTTGACCAAATGTACCATTCCACTCTCAACTCCTCCCTATCCTCTGGCACTTTCCCTTCATCCTTTAAGCATGCAATTGTCACACCAATTCTTAAAAACAACACCCTAGGCCACATGTGCCTTACAACAAACCTGCTGTTTGCCTCCATACTACTAGAATGCCTCATCGTCTGACGCATCAACTTTCTTAATTCCCATGCCCTCCTGTACTCTGCAATCTAGATTTTTGACAGATTACTCAGCTAAAACTGCCTTGCTGAAATCACAAATGATCACAATGAGGCAATATCTAAAGGTTATTTTCCCTGTTTATTCTACTTAATCTCTCTGCTGCTTTTGATAATGTTGAACGCTGTCTTCTTATTCTACACTGTTGATAACTGAAACATTGCTTTAACTTGATATACTGTAATGTCAGACAGGATCACAAAAGACCACACTAGTCATTCAAGAAGGGGTAAAAGATTCTCCCCTAATTCTCATGAGAATAATGTAATAAAGTGGGACCCACAGCACTCAAGCAGAAGAAAATCAATTGCAGAAATTTAAAAAATCCATTTTAGTATCAAAGAGATTGAATGTCACAAAAATGTACAGATAGTACATACAGTGTTTCAATACTACCTACAAACATCTAGAAAAAACAGACACAGGAAAATGCGTAAATGTAGGACACTATAAATGACTAATACTGCCAATGTCACATACAAAAGAACTCTGAAGTGTCACAGAAATAGAAAAGAATCGCCAAAACATATGAGGCTATATACAACTAAGTAGAGGGGGGCTACATTACGAGCACTAAGACCTTCTTTATGCCCGTTACCACATCTTTGGGGGTGCTTTCCTGGTGAATAGTCCTCTGGCTCATATAAGAAAACCTTCTTTTGATCTGCATCACATCCCAGTAATTTGGAGCATATGTCATCTGCCTCTGTGTTCCACGGCTGCGTCCGCCTCTTTGAGTGTGTGTGCATGATACTGGCGAGAGCCAGTCGCCAGGATTATATCAGGTTTATACCCACTTCACATTGTGGCTCTTATGATGTTTTTCTCTCAAATATTATTTTAGACCTTTGTTACAACACCGTCATTGAAATTTAAAGGAAATGTCATAGTCTTCATTCAGACTATTCGGTGTTCTATTCTCCAATATATTCATCCATCTAACTTCTCTTTGTAAAAGGAGGCGTTTCCTGATGCCTTTGCTTTGTGGTAACTCCACTCCATCAATAACTTGCAATCGTAGTTGAATTACTAAATGTCCAGCTTGTATTAAATATCTGGAGATCGTAAATTTCAATCTACCTTGGCTTGGCCTATGAGATCCCGCTACCTGGTCACCTGGGGGATACCCACACAGAAGCCCTTCTGACAAATAATTTTTACTGGTCGGCGGTTGCACAGTCGTGGCAACATCCTGCCGCACTTGTGACACCTGTCAGCGAGTAGGCAGACATGGAGATCAGACAAAAACCCCTGTGACCGCTACTGGTGATTGGGGAACTCTTCTATCAGGTGGTGGGTGATGATCTCCATTCAAACAAACATAACGTGCATCAAAAGTCATGGTGATCTGTGATCTTTTGACATGTTTGCAGGTACAATAATGGCGGCTACATCTGTAGCTGCTGGACTGAGGCCGACAAAAAACAATTATACTTTTAACTTTCATGCACTTTAGGGAAAACTGTAGGCTGAAAAAACTGGGAGACCACATGTACCCTCATATTCTAGCTTCCTCAATAATATATCATTTGTTACGGCAATCTTGTAAAATAAGATTCAAACCTACTGTGCCATTAAAACGTATATAATTCTCTCATTTTAAATGGTATTGGTATAGAAAAACATGCTTACACTAAATGTGAATTGTCTTTCATCTTCTAGGTGTACCAGTCCTGCATCTCATCCCTTCTCCTTTTCCAGATGTGTGGCACACTTTTGACGACAATGAAGAAAATCTTGATTCTGTAACTGTTGACAACATCAACAAAATCCTACAAGTGTTTGTGTTAGAATACCTCAACATATGATATGCACACACCTATAGAAAAGCTAAAAATAAATGTTACCGGTTTCTGCATTTCTTTTGTTTCAGTGGGTAGTTATGTGGCGCAAAAAACACGCATATTAATCTTCTAGAAGTATAAATTCATTGCAGGTTGTTTGACCTTTTATTTGTAGATACAGTTACACATCTGCTTTCAAGACTTTGCAAATCTGTTCCTTTGATGCATTTAAATATACAAAGAAACATACAGATTTGAATTCCTTGCACTATGAAATCTATGTGACCATGGTAATAAAATGCTTTTAGAATATGTACAGTAGATAAAGAAAATAGATTTGTCAACTTCAGGTATTATTTGTTGGAGACCTGTATTGTAGCTATAGTATCCGTACCTATTAGAGTTGTTTCATGCTCTCTCCAATTTGTCCATTCCATTTTTCCAGTAGTTCTATCATGTTTTTGATACATAGTTATAATTTGTCATTGTACTTTCTCTTGTCAACAGTGACCAATAGGAACACGTGGTCAAATTGTAAATTAATGTAAAGCCTCTAAATGCTTAAAAATATATTTATTTACTTTGAAAAAAACAACAATCTATCTGCAGATTATACCTCAATGCATATGTAATAAATCTTAAGTATGAGTGCTGCTTTAAATTTTGTAATTTTGTTTCATATTCTAAATGCTTTATAAAAGTTAATAAGCCAAAACATTTGATTTTTTTTTAATCTTACATAATTGTTTGAAATACTGCAAGTTAGTATACCAAATGAAATAAATATGTTTTTGTCTTGTTTTAATTACTATTTACAGGCATACCCCGCTTTAAGGACACTCACTTTAAGTACACTCGCGAGTAAGTACATTTCGCTCAATAGGCAAACAGCAGCTCACGCATGCGCCTGGCAGCACGTCCTGAACAGCAATACTGGCTCCCTACCTGTACCGAAGCTGTGCCCAAGCGGGGAGGCTATGGAGCCTGATGCACATACGTTATTTACATCAGTTATGCACGTATATGACAATTGCAGTACAGTATATGCATCAAAAGTGGGAAAAAGGGAGTGCTTCACTTTAAGTACATTTTCACTTTACATACATGCTCCGGTCCCATTGCGTTCGTTAATGCGGGGTATGCCTGTACAGTGTTTTCCTCCATCTACTAGCCTGTACGGACAGTGATACAAAACCATTAAAAAGGATGAAATGCAAAAAGCTTTCCCCAAAATTAGCTGAAGAAAAAAGAACTAATTTAAATTGAATTTATTGGAAATGCTTAATGTACAAATCTGTTAGCATGCTGCTATACTGATTTTCTCAGCTCAATATGTTATTCTCGTGTCAAATACATAATGATATTTAAAAATATGTTTTCTCAATTCTTCGAGTCAGTAAGCATCCGAACTATGATATTAAGATATCAAAGTGTTCTATGTTATATCTTCTCTTTTAACCATAGAACAAGTATAATGTTTCTGTCAAAACTCTATTATGTACATGTGCAAACAATCTTACCAAGTGTGAGCTATCTGAGCAGTTATATATCTATGTTGCTCTCCGGGGGGAAAATGAGAGAAGAATAGTTTAGAGTCTGAATATCTCCCACCCTTCTTTCTATGCATACTACTGAATACCATTTAACCACAATAGGGCACTATTATTGCTTCTCTTTTTCAATCTGAAACTCACCAGGGCTTTATCCCCTGTACCCAATTTTCCAACTCGATCTGTCCATGAAATGTCTGTGAATTGACGGTATAATCTCTGTTCTTCTAATGTAACCATGTATTGTTATAACTCTGTGACCAGGACATACTTGAACGATGTAACTCTCAATGTATTACTTCTTGGTAAAACATTTTTATAAGTAAATTAACAATTTACCTATAACCAAGAATACATGCATTTAATTAGCATATTTCCAGCACCATATAAAATCCATGTAAATCAGGAGTGGCCAATGTGACTGGGAGTTGGAGCCAGAATTTATCAGTGTCATTGTCAAAGGGCTGCAATAAAAAATAAACAAATGAATACCTAAATCATTTATTACACAGACCCCCTCTCCCCCCCCACACACACACTCACCTCCTCTTTCCTCTTTCACATTCTCTCCCAACCCCCTCTTTCACTCTCCCCCCCCCACTCAATTCTTCTTCCCCTCCACCCCAATCAATTCTTCCACCCTCCACCCAACTCAATTCTCCCCCCACTCCACTCAATGTTTCCCCTGGTTTGGACATTGGCAGCAGGACTTTATAACGGATTTTCATTTTTAGTGCCTTTTACTGGTTGTTTTAATATCATTGTGGTTTATTATCTCTGTGGTTTTACTGTGGTTCTCAGTATATTAGGAGATCCAAATGTTAAAGTGTTTTAGCGCTTCCTATACTGTCTTCAGTTTGTCATGAAAAGCTACCGGCATTGAGGTACCTCTTGAGGCTTTGGTTGTGATAGGCTGGAAAGGGACTTTTCCTCCCAGTCTTGCAGAGAGAGACGGGGGAAGTGAGTTAGCCCTTACACAGGGATAGGCGGTTTGTTTATTTTTGTTTTTGTTTTGTGCAGTTTAGTGGGGTTCTTTACTCAATACTTTTTGAGATCTCGTGGCTATAATCTTAAACCATATAGGATTGCTGAAGCCCAAGGGAGGCTATAAACGTAGAGGTTGAAAAGATGTTAAAACTTGGGGTAATCAAAGAATCACATAGTGGGTGGAACAGTCCTATTGTGCTAATTCCAAAACCTTATGGCACTTTAAGATTCTGCAATGATTATCGCAAGTTAAACCGTATTTCTGAATTTGACTCATACCCAATGCCTAGGGTTGATGTGTTAATAAAAAGTTTGGGCAAAGCACGTTACCTGACAACTCTAGATCTAACAAAGGTTATGTCATGTCCCTCTCACTGAACAGGGAAAAGAGAAAACTGTTTCAGTATACAGTATTACCATTAGGGCTGTATGGTGCCCCGGCCACATTCCAGAGAAAGATGGACAGGATTCTAAAACCCCATACTAGATATGCGGCGGCATACCTGGATGATGTTGTTATCCACAGTGAAGACTGGGAGTCCCATCTCCCAAATGTTCAAGCAGTACTTAATTCCATTTGCACAGTTGGTTTAACTGCTAATCCTCCCAAGTGTACCATTGGCCTAGAAGAGGATATTCAATTGGGAGAGGATTGGTTAAAGTACCGGTAGCGAAGGTGGAAGCTATACAAAACTGGCCCCAGTCACTTACCAAGAAACAGGTAAGAGCATTTCTAGGTCTAACGGGTTACTACAGAGGGTTTATCCCAAATGTTGCCGCCCCTTTAACAGACCTCAGAAAAGCCAGATTCCCAGTTACAGTTAAGTGATCTCCAGAGGCAGATCAGGCTTTTAAGTCATTGAAAAAGCTCTCTGTGTCCAACCTGTCTTGATAACCCCAGACTTTTCTAGAGAGTTCGTAGTACAGTTAACAACATAGAGAAAAGAACCAACTTAAAGCACTCAATGACCCCTATAAAGTGTAATGATAATATTAAAAATAATCTTTAATGCTAAACTAATTAAAATAATGGGTGTTAAAATACATCAAATGACACACATATATGTTAACCCTAAGATGAGTATATATGACACTCCGTGTTAATGTAATAGAGGGACAGTTTGAGGTGAATTAGATCAGACGTGTCCAGAGAACTGTTATGCAGTATTCCCTAATAGTGGTAGCTAGGTATGAGCAAAGGTGGCCTTCCTCCCGTCAGGCCAATCAGGGAGGCAGATTACTTATTTATTTATTTTAAAAAAAAGAAATTGGCGCGAACGGGGGAAATTTGAGGGGGAAATTTGAGCGCGAACGGGGGAAATTTGAGCGGGAGCGGGGGAAATTTAAAAAAAAACACGTGTGCTGCTTGGGCCAATATTTACACGCCCGGGGGTTAAATCCACCCGCCCCGGGCGAGTAAATGTATAGGATTGTCGAACACTGCTCATGGTAATATTGACATGCATGACGGTTCATATCATGCAATACTGTTTTAAAATTAAGAAATAAAGGCAACAGCTCTCCAGATTAAAAAATAAAGAACGCAATATTTAAGTTTAATACTCATTTTGCATCTAGAGCAGGGGTGAGTCCCCCTTTTCATCCACAAAATTTCTCGGGGGCCCCCCCTGCCTGACGCCTCTACAATTTCCTGCAGCCAAGTTCACACATCGCTTGGGCTGCAGGCGTGCCCGCAGGCAGTATAGTAGTATTGGATCACTGTTTATTTTATTGTTTGCTGGCATCTGGTAATATGTTTTTTTTCTGGTGCACAAAGGCAATCCATTTGAGGGGGCATTCATCCACCTCTTTGCTACCTCCCTTCCCTCTCCCCCCACCTTTTTTTTCCTTTCCCCTCCCTTTTTTCCTTCGCACATTTGCTTTCCGCAGTGTCATCCACTCCTACCTACCAGTATTATGTATTATTTATTTATTCCCTTTTTAAATGTTGCCCAGGGATCAGGGACCCCCATAACCAAGGGGGGTACTGATGGATCTCCCCTGCTGATTAATACTCCCAAGTGGCCCCCCAAAACTCACCATCCTCCCAAGCCCCTCTATTCTGCCTGACCTTCATCCCTCCGTTTAGCTGGGGGGGGGGGGAGGGTAGGGGGGGTTTGGCGCTTCGTTGATCTCTTCCTGGTCCTGCTAGAGCACCCTGGGGATAGGTGATCATGAGGCAGGGGCCTGCTCCGGCTCCTCCAGGTGCTGGAAGGCCCTGCTACCAGTGGGTGTGCAGCTCATTGGTCTGAAAGGGGAACCACCTCCTCCCCCGCCAGAATTTCCCTCCCCTCTCCCCCAGCAGCAGCAGTTACAGCAAAGCGTGCAGCTGCAGCTGGAACATCAATCACTCCATGGTGCCGGACAGACCTGCAGCGCGTTTGATGTCACTGCGCTGGGGCGTGCTCCTCCCCTGGCTTCCTTGGAGCCATTTCTCTTCAGCCGCCGTACCTCCACAGCCCCCGCGCGCACCATGATGCCGCCAGCTAGGGTGACCAGACTTTCAAAAGTAAAAACCGGGACACAACATAAAAAGTATTTATAACACAAATTAGACAGGAATCCTCGTGGAAAAAGTGAAGCAGAGCCGGTCCAAGAAGAAAACAATCCGGGGCGAAGCGAATGAATTAAAAGTATTATTTATTGGGGGTGCACAGCATGGTGGCGCGACATGTTTCACGCTGAGATAGCGCTTCCTCAAAGAGTATCCTCAGTATAACACAAATTACATCACTTAAAAATAAATATTATGATATTTGTCTAATAGCGTCCTCATTTATGCTGCATTATTAATCTCTCTCTCTCCCCGCCACATCAGGACCTCTCTCCCCTCTTCCACAGTCTCACTCTCCTCTCCCCGCAGTCTTTCCCTCTCCCTGTGTTTCTCACTCCCTCTCCAGTGTCTCTCTATCCCTACCATCAAGTGCCTCTCTCCCCCCCATACTCTCCCTCTCCCAGTGTGTCTCTCTTTCTCCATCCCCCTAGTGTCTCTCTCTCCCTCCCTCCCTCCCCCCCCCAGTCTCTCTGGGGTTTTGACTCCGCCCCCGTGTCCTCCCACACAGGCACGAGTGCAGATTGACTGCACCCGGCCACCGTACGCCTCCAGCCCCTGCAGGACAGATATTACTTCCGCCCGTGCTGCTCGCTTCCCCCATACCCGCGCTCGCTTCCCCCATACCCGCGCTCGCTTCTCCCGCGGCCAAAACTTTTAACCGCCGCCCACACGCTCGCCAACACACACGACTGCCACGCTGGTTGTGAGGGGGCCGCAAAAATATCCGTTGCGGGCCGCATGCGGCCCGCGGGCCGCATGTTTGACATGCCTGATGTACAGTATCTTCAATTATAGAATATTTGAGCAGGAGAATATACAGTATAGAGCCCCTGATCCTCAAACTGTTGCTAAACTTTAGAAGGCCTTTACTCCCATGCACATGAATGACAACTGAGGCCCACTATAGTTTATAAGCTTTTTTGTTTTGCTATATCATTTAGAGTGACATCTCATTTTCAAGTGTGTTCTGGCCAATAGGTGACGTAACATACTTTAAAGGTGATTATTTTAAACATGATTGCCATGGCTAACATTATAAGTCTAGAATGCATTTATACAGGACCATGATTTAAGGGACACAGGTCTTATGAGGGCACACATGCAAGCATGCAACACATTATTTAGGCTAAATACTCCTCACCTGTATGTCTGAGTGCACTGCAAATAAGACAGTGATGTTTGTTTGGATGTTCAAGGTTGTGTCGTAAGTGACATGTAAGCTCACATTTGAAAGGAAAAACGGCAAAGTTAGCAAAAAGATAAAGTTTACCTGACACTTCACCTACTTCCGGCTCTTGGGAGGCATGTTTTGTCTCTCGTTTGCTGTGAATATTGTGTATATATACTGCAGAAGTTTATACTTGAGAAAGGTCCACGACAGGAGTGAAACGTCTATCTCTGTAGTTAAGCGCATTTTAAATATATATTTTTTTGCAAGTCCATTGGAGTGCCATTTTTCTTTTCATATATGAGCTTTATGTACCCACCATGCTGGGATATCTGGGATATCTGAGCATCATGGCAGTTCACCGCAGGAATTGTGAGTGCCCCATCTCTTCCTCAATTAAGTGACATGAGCTTGTTATACAGTATACTGCAGTGTAAATGTACTGTATTGTCACTTACCAAGTCTTTCGGAGTCCACAAGGCCAAGTAGTCTCACTACCTGGAAGTGGGAGATTACATAGCTGACCCGCTCCTCTATCCGGGTCAGGTGCATGGGCTCAGGTGGGCCTCCTCCTGTCCTCTTGACTGCAGCAGCATGATCAGCCAATTTGTTTTTTTACAGTTAGTTGGACTTACTCTCCGTCCATCACTTTTTAAGTATTTCTATGTACATATATGCCCCTGAGGAAGCAGGAATCACCCACGAAACCGGTAGGGAGATGGGGGACCAGAAAGAGTGCAACACCCAAGACACCGGAAGTGACGTCAGATGCCGGCTGGAACGGCGAGGACGGTTGCTGCAACCGGGGGGGGGGGGGGAGAGGGAGGGGGAGAGTGAGAAGACTCTTCAGCTGGCTCCGATTTTATGTATGGACTGTCTTTGGAGTTGTACCTGGTTTTAATATATAAAGAAGCCAAAGAGGTATGTTTTTTTCCTTGAAAAGCCATTCTGTGTGGAGGAAAGGAGGAAAAGATGCTTTTAAGTGCCATGTAAGTGCTTATCTCACCTTTGCTTCATCAACAGCTTTGTTGTGAACTTGCTTCACTATTGTTTTTTCTTTCTCTCTTTATTATTTGAGGTGCGCTGATTTTTTCCTGGACACTATCCCTACTGTTTGGCAGTTGGAAATGGATGACGTTTGCTGTTAGTGTTTTTATTTAAAATTGGAACATATTCATGGGCTTGGTATTAAGGTCACACTAATACTTAATGCGTCGCCAACTAACGTTCCCTAATAACATTAAGTCATATAAGGTTAGTTAATAAGGTATTAACAAACGCATATACGGTACAGTACAGTGTGATAAACGAAACTAATAATTATAGTTCTATCAGACTGTACTGTACATGCATTTGTTAATATCTTTGGTTGGTATATTCAAAAGGCAAATATTTTCTTTTCTGTAATTTGCTATGTCCAAATCTGGATGTGATTTATCTCAACCTCCCCTGTTTTGTCCCACTTACGGAAAGTACAATAGTGCATTGGGCTTTGAGTTTGGAGAATCCAAGTTCAACAGTGAGAAACATCAAACAGTTACTGTGACATTCTCTATTTTTCAGTCTGGCCTGTCGGTAAGCAGAATTTTGGCATCTCTCAACTAAATAAACACATTAGGGGATATGTAATAAATGGAGCAGTTTGTTCCATCTTGACAAAGAAAACATTTTCATTCTGCTCCAGATGCACGAAGCTTGTTCTTTGAGGTTCTTACAACTGGAAACGAGAAATAGAGGTTAATGCCCCCTCAGATCTGTGAATTAACACAACTGTGCTCCAATACATTGATAGAAATTTGTATGCATCTCATTATACTATTGCTTCACGCAACTCCTCCCACTAGTATTTCAAAGTCACTAACACAAGTGGAGCAAAACTGACACAAAGCCCCTTGATATACATATGTATCAGGCGTTATTGCACCTGCTGGCACTGCACCCCTTTTTCGCGCACGGCTAATGCCATTACAATGGCGACTGCTCCCACTGGCGGGTTGTGTCTCCCCCGCTGCCATGTGCCAGTGAGAGCAATAATTGTTGCTACATCTGTATTGACAAAAGAGTGACACCGTCAAAAGGGTGAAATGCCCTAATTGTGACATCTCAAAAGTGAACAAATCCCCTTTACAATGGCCCATTAAACATACATCATCTTATTGTACTGCAACTGTTCGATTTAATTAAAACAGGAACCTCGAGATTTACCATGGAATAAGTTTCTCTGAATCCCAGATTCCAAAATGATGCTAAGCTTTAGCACTCCTTTACACCCATTAGCACCCTTTTGAGGAACCTGGCCCAAGTGTGCATAGCTACATAACATATTTAAAATGACAGAAAACCATTAAGACCTTTAATTTTGAATTCCAGTGCAATTCCAATGCATGTC
The DNA here is from genome assembly GCA_036426205.1 of Ascaphus truei. Taxonomy (NCBI): domain Eukaryota; kingdom Metazoa; phylum Chordata; class Amphibia; order Anura; family Ascaphidae; genus Ascaphus; species Ascaphus truei. The sequence goes on along the minus strand of WSYH01006584.1, from coordinate 7,610 downwards.
ACTAAATTGGAGTATACTGTACAGTACATCTAAGCCACAAAGATGTAATAGGTAGTAATCTATTTCATACAATACTAGTTCAATAACGACAAAGAACACTTGTGAGCACGTACTATGGTATTCCTTTTTGTTACTGTACTTTGGAAGGCGGAGGGTATTTGTCACTTTTTTATGCACCATAAGCTGTTTGTGTACCTGGTACCAGTTTAATAACTTACATCCTGAAGTTTGTTTCAGGCCAAAAATATCAGTGAAATTAGTTAGTTGTTCTTGATATTATTATTTTCTTACATACTATATATTATAAGTCTGATTATTCTGTCAAACAAAGATCACACACCTATAACATCATGCGTCAGTTTGAAGAGGGACTGATCATTTTCCCGACTCTTGCGCTCTGCTCAGGGATGTCTTCTCTCTACCTCTTTTGTATCTAAAGCCCTCTCTGGCCTTAAACCTTTCTCACTTACTGCCCCACACCTCTGGAATGCCCTTCCCCCCAATATCCGACTAGCACCCTCTTTATCCACATTTAAGAACCACCTGCTTAAGCAGCCAATGTGAACCTGACTTACTACAATCTAGGTTCCTACGACTTGGTGCCCCAGCCATTGCCAAACCAATTGCTTCCATAGTCAACTCTATTTTGTCTGCAGGCCATATCCGTAAGACCTGGAAAACTGCCAGAGTTGTCCCAATCTTCAAAAGTGGGTACAAAAACACTGTCTCAAACTACAGGCCAGTCTCACTTCTCCCAATTCTATCCAAAGTCATGGAAAAATGTGTCCACTCCCAATTAAGCGATTACTATACCAAGACAAATTTCCCTAGCCAATTCCAATCTGGCTTTCACCCCAAACACTCCATTGTAACTACCCTGCTAAAAGTTTGCACTGAAATCCAGTGTGGAATGGAACGGGGACAACTCACTGGTGCAGTATTCCTAGATTTTGCAAAGGCTTTTGATACTGTTGATTATGCTATCCTGCTTAACAAACTCCAGAGCTATGGAATAGGGCAGCATGCTTTAAATTGGTTTCAGTCCTACCTATCAGGTAGATCCCAACATGTGTCCATCTCAGGCTCTAACTTCAACCCCCTGGATATCACCTGTGGTGTCCCGCAAGGCTCTGTTCTGGGGCCCCTACTCTTCTCAGTGTTCATCAATGATCTTCCCACAGCTTGCAAGGAAGCCTCAATACACATGTATGCAGATGACACAATCCTATATGCACACAGCCATAGCCTCTCTGACCTTCAACACATACTTCAGTCTGACTTTTTGAGACTCGAAAACTGGATTTCTCACAACAAACTGTTTTTAAACACTGACAAGACTGTAACAATGGTATTTGGGACCAAGACTAAATTTTTAAAGCTTCCAGCGACTGAGCTCCAGATTAGAACCAACACTAACACCACCCTAACACCTGTCACTAGTTTTAAATACCTGGGCATATGGTTTGACTCCCACTTAACATTCGGGATGCACATTGATACCCTGAAAACCAAGACCTATGCCAAACTAGGGGTACTTTACAGGAACAAATCCTCCCTAAGTCTCCTGGTCAGAAAGCGTATCGCACAGCAGATGCTAATGCCAATTATTGACTATGAAGACATAGTATATGGCTCGGCAACTCAAACCCACCTTAACAAACTTGACACCCTCTACAACTCAATTTGTTGTTTTGTTCCCCAATGCAACTACAACACACATGACTGCGAAATGCTCAAAGAACTAGATTGGTCATCACTCGAGTCTAGGCGCAAATTTCACCTTTCCTGTCTTGCCTTTAAATTCTTTATGGGAAAGCTAATCAGCTATCTGAACAAGCTCCTCACCCCTACCACATGCAGCACTTATCATCTGAGATCTGACTCCAAAAGACTGTTCATGGTCCCAAGGCTCAGCAAAGTATCCGGCCGTTCCTCCTTCTCTTACCGTGCACCCTAAAACAGGAACAACCTACCGGAGACTCTCACATCCACCACCAGTTTAAGTTCTTTTAAATCTAAGGCTGTCTCACATTTTAACCTGGTCTGTAACGGTTTCATACGCCCATAATATGTATTTTCTTTAACTGTGCATGCAATGTCATGCATATAAAGTATACCCTGATCATTTATGTAACTGCATTTGTAACCATGTATTATTTGTCTTAACTCTGTGCCCAGGACATACTTGATAACGAGACGTAACTCTCAATGTATTATTTCCTGGTAAAAATATTTTATAAATAAATAAGGAAGCATATTAGTAGCTCATTGGCTGATAATTTACACCTCATACATAAACCTCAGCCCCTTGCAGACACACTTACTAGAATGCCCTCCTATTGTCTCTGTACGTTATTCCTACCAACCAATTAGATTGTAAGCTCTCCGGGGCAGGGTCTCCTTTTCCTAATTGTTACTTTTATGTCTGAAGCACTTCTTCCCTTTATGTGTTATTTCTATTATTTGTTATTTATATGATTGTCACGTGTATTACTGCTTGTGAAGCTCTATGTACATTAATGGCGCTATAGAAATAAAGCCATACATACTTTTCTCTTTGTTGATAATTTCCTAACCCATTCTAAGTGGTGCCATAGTTATTAACCTGTACACACACTTATCTTTGTTTTTTTAAGTAATAACAGTGAAACAGATCAGTGAATAAAATATTTAAAAAAACATAATTTCTCCTATCTTAACTGTTGATAATTTCATGAACTATCATTATGATTTCTCCTTTTTGTGCCATACAATGTCTCGCTGTTTATTGAAACCAAAATCCACAAGTAGAGAGATGTTTACTCATTTTAACCCAATGGTTTAAGGCCTCATTTTTGCACAGAAAGTCTACTTTTACTTTATAAGTTGACCACTCGCATTTCATGCATTTTTTGATACACTTGGAAAAGCTTCAGTACATTTCCATTTACCGAGCATAATCAGTTCCTGGCTAAAAATGGACTGAATTATGAGACAGGGACACAGTCGTTCAAGTGGAAAATAGAGAGTTAAAGCACTGGAATAGAAACCTTTTTGGTTTCCTATTTCCACCACCTTCTTCATGTTACAAAAGAGAAACAATTTAACTTTGTTCTCCTGAATTCTCTACTACTGCACACTTTAATGAAGAAGATCCACAGTACTAATGCAGATCTCAGTAGGTGAGCAGTCATTATAGCAGCCGGGTATGAGATTCATGATGATGGCATTACTAGAGAAAAAGAAAAGAATGACCAGGTACTTCCCCAATATCTAGTAAATGGTAGGTCATTTGCAGGATGATATTAAGGTTTTAGGATTGGAAACATGTTTAAATGTAAACACTAGAAAAGGGGGGGGGGGGAAACAAGAAACAACCTTCAATATTTAAAAGTAATGGCTAATATAAATGTGCCATCAAATAGAAACTAATGGCCAAATGGCTTAAAGTTGGCTTCTTTGTGTATTAAAACAGTTCCAAATGGAAATCTATAGGAAAGCTAAACTTCTGCTTGTTGTAGAAAGATACTGGATAGGCCCATATTTGCTAAGCAGTCTTTTACCACAGGACCTCCGAGTGGAGGACTTGACTTGAATATGGCATATTCCAGCACCAGAAGCTGTCTAATAACAGAATACTGCCTAGTTGATATGACTCTCAGACCCATATTTACTAATTGGTGCTATGCTTTAAGACAGTTAATGTACCATTATTCTGAATTGGTTGGAAGGTACTGTATCTTTTGGAATAACAATGCATAGTAAATATGGGCCTCTATCATCATTTGTTAAGTGAGGGGATAGAGATTCCAAGTTTTCCATCCTTGCTGCCCAAGGAAACTAATTGCTTTTAGCTGGTTCCCCCTATTTATAATTATTTATACATTTCTTAGCTTTATTGTTGCTCTGAAAAGATATGTGCTTCTTGTTTCACATTCCAGTTTCCCACTGGTCTTCTTCCTCCTGCATTTCCAAGCATTGTTGGAACAAATGTTTTTTTTCGGTCATCCAATGATCAACCGTTTAAAATCAATGCCTGCCACGACTTTCACTCAACATAACTGCTCTTAGTGCTACTTCAAGCTTACACAAGGCATTATTTTCCTGTCCCTACACCTACACCTGCACCTACACTCTATGATAAGCTGCCGGGGTTGCCTGGAGTTACTCTCCCCCACACTAACCAATCCAATCTTATCTAGATCCTATGTGGGTTATTCAGTAAAGTGTGATAGTGCCAATCGGACATTTGCATGAATTGGTGTTTCTGTGCTATGGGATTTGGCACTACTACAATTAAATTAATGAATACATAAGTACATAACATCCTTTCTACAAGTCTCGTGCTGTTCATCTCTCGTGACATTTCAACATTATATAGCCCCCATAAATCCCCCTTCACAAGTTTAAAAATTATCGTGTTCAATTAAGCATCTGTGTCACAACCATGCACTATAATATATCTCTGGCAAAGTAGTTGCATTCCTGATGCTGTGAATATCCTCCCTGAATCCCTTCCTATATTTGTATTTACTCATATAAGCCTCAATATATTCTTATTCATAACCCATGTGCACTATAGTGGGTAGGAAAGGGGTGGGCAATTTGAGTCCTCAAAGGTCACCAACAGGTCAGGGTTTCAGGCTATCCCTGTTTCAGCACAGGTGGCTCAATCAGTGGCTTACAAACTTCACTGTGTCATCCCTTAAGGTTGGAGGAAAGGAGATTTCACCAGCAACAAAAGAAAGGGTTCTTTACAGTAAGGGCAGTTACAATGTGGAATTTATTACCCATGAAGACTGTGATGGCAGATACAATAGATATGTTCAAAAAAAGGTTGGACACATTTTTTCGAAAGGAAAGGTATACGGGGATATATTAAATAAGTAAACATGGGAAGTTTGTTTATCTAGGGAGTAATCTGATTGCAAATAGATAAAGGGGATGGTCCCCGCTTTGCTGATATTGACAAAATACACACTAGAATGGTGCTGTGGGGGAATAGGGTAGAATATATATATATATATATATATATATATATATATATATATATATATATATATATATATATATATATATACGAGAAAAGAAGTACTTCTGATAAGCACTCAACCTCTACTGAGTTTAAATAATAATCATAATAGTTTATAGTTTATGACCCTGTAAAGGAATGTATATATATATATATACACACACACACACACAGAGCCAGGAGGGGACATAGGACAGAGTGAGCCAGCGAGCGCTACCTAAATCAGCTGAGTGGAGTGTGGGGGAATGAGGGGGGTACTGGCTGTTTAGCAAGCCAGGAGGGGAGACAGGGCAGAGGGAACTCACCTGTTAGTCTGAACTTAGAGTGGTCTCTGTCGGGGAACTGAACAGCAGCGGCTGCGGGCAAGTTATTGAAATGAAGTGATTCCTCCTGTGTCTGTCCTGTGTTCACCTCCACCCAGTCGGCTTCCATGATGTTCCATCCCCCCCAGACCCCACGCCGACCCCTTCCAGATGCGGTGCCACGAAGGTGAGAGAGTTAGATTGTCGGCGGTGTGCTTCTCCGCATGGGGTCTGCAAAGCTGTGGACTCCGACAATCTAACTGTCTGTGCAGGATATGCGGGAAGGTAGGGAGATGTACTCTATATTCAGTACTGTATTGGGGCACTTCACTGCAATCTTCACATTGGCCACTGGGTGTCCCTATAGCTGTGAAGTTTTTTTGTAAATGGAGCCCAAAAAATAGCGGCTGAAAATTAAAGTAGCCCAAAAAACCGCAACCAGCTAATATTTCCCGCGGAACTGGGTCTCAAAATAGCCCGATTGGGCGGGAAACTAGCGGACCTAGCAACACTGCTCTCACGATCAGCTATAACCTATGACCCTACGTGTTTTGTGATTGCGTCACTTCCTCAGGGGTATATGGAGTGTTAGGACATGTCTCTGAACTTATACCCATTGTAATCGGTCCAATGATTTTGATTAGTTTGGAGATAACCAATCGGATGGGAAGAACAGAAATTTTAGCAGAACATAGCACTTACATATGAAACAAGTATAAAAACAATAATACCAAAAATAACATATATACAACAAATAAGAAATAGAATAAGAAATAGCAATACATCCATGATAAAACATTGGACTATATCATTATATATAAATCCATATTTTTATGTGTAACACAACCACATAGTCCAAGATAATTTATATTTACTACACAGGTTACGTGTATATAGTGACTGTATGTGAAAAAATCCATTGATAACTAAATGGTGTGATATTATATGCCATCACAAACAGTTGACTACATAGGGACCACTTATACATCAGAGGGGAAAGATTACATAGTGAAACTATTCATGAGACCAGAGATCATTATATGATTATGCCCTGTGTTGATAATATACTTTGTTTTTTCACTTATGCTGCGGTGTGCTGTCTCTTTGTCATCAGGATCCTCCTGGTCACCACTTATCTGCATTAATTTATGGGATGAGCATCTGCCTCTATTGAGAAACCGTGAGTGCAAACTACCACGCTATTGACTAATATATATATATATATATATACATATATATATATATAATCACTTTTGAGCACATTGACATGTCTTAGACAGGTCTGCAACCCTGCCTTTCAACCATTATCACATAGCATACAGTCCTCCCACTGCAGCAAGGGATTCTGGGAAATTACATGCAAATGAACACACACACACACGTGTGTGTTATATAATATACAATCTTTGTCATATAAGAACTGATAGCAATCTGGTGTATATTGATGCTATTTATGTTTATCTGTCAGAACAAGTGCCAAGTTACTCCACCCATAAATATTTTTACTTCCAGGAAAAAAATAACAGTAGTCTGGCAAAATATGCTACATAACAAAACCCCACAATGATATGGATATTTTTACAAATATAATCCAGAACTACGAGAAATTGCAAGTTTATACCAGCTCAAACCAGAGATTCAGCAAACCAAGGTTATATTAGGCTAATTGTTATGATGCTAGTTAGATTAAATTCATTTATCCTCTCCCATTTAACAAACAAACTGCAGTGTATAAAGTTACTGAGTTTTTCTATACATGCAATACCCAAAAGCTTAATCTAAATAAAGGATCAAATCCAATACATCCAATAATTACAGGAGTAGCTATGCTACTTGCAGCCACTGCCACATAACGCAGAGCCTCACCTGTTATCAAATAATGCCCCATACACTTTACTGCCTAGTTGAATGAATAAAGCCAATTTGTACACACACAGACACTCACTCACTCACTCGCTCTCTCTCCTCCCCTGCGTGGGGGTGCCGCCGTGTTCCTTGATCTCAGCGGCCATTTTTTTTCCTCTTTTATTCAATGCTTTATTGCTACCTACACACGAAGTCAGACAGACAGACAAAAAAGAAGATAGACAGACACATGGAGACAGACACACCACCGCCCCGCGCTATGGCTGACCCATGGTGTCGGATCCCCAGCACCCTGCTCCGGGTAAGTCCTGCGTGGGGATGCCGCCAGGTCCCCTGATCGTGGTGGCCATTTTTTAATTTTTTCGCGATCCCGGTTATAACACGGTCGTATCGGGTGGACCCCTAGCCCCGCATTATAATGGGGTTCATAT
>WSYH01006583.1:0-37387 GCA_036426205.1 Ascaphus truei | reverse complement strand
ATTACTGACATCGCTGGATCAGTGTGGCACATCCAGCTCGATACCCCGCACCGCGGAGGCGGACTCATTACTGACATCGCTGGATCAGTGTGGCTCCCTCCAGCTCGATACCCCGCACCGCGGAGGCGGACTCATTACTGACATCGCTGGATCAGTGGATCCTATCTTCCACTGCGTGTCTGGTGGGGGATTACCCGACACGTACCCTACTCTACACGTGAACCAACCAAACATTTTAGTGGGCAGCGCTGTACCACACATTGGGTGGGGAATTACCTTGTGGACGCCAGGGTGGTTGGGTGCCCAAGGGCCCCTTCAGTACTTTGGGGACGTTCCAGGTGATATATATATATATATATGTTGCTGTGGAGGGTTTTTGTCACTTTTTTTCACTAACTAAGTATATATATATATATATATATATACATACATACATACATACATACATACATACATACATACATACATGTGTATGGATATTCCAGGCAAAAGGTGACACGTGTGCTCATTTGCATGTCAATTCCAAGAATCCCTGCTGCAGTGGGAGCACTGTATGCGAGGTGATAATGGTTGAAAGGCAGGCTGGCAACCTGTCTAAGACATGTGAATGTGCTCACGAGTGATATTGTGATATCTTTGGCTAATATATTCTATAGATATATATTATATATATATATATATATATATATATATATATGCGCTACATATACTGTAAGGCTATATGGTTCCAACATAATGTTCTTGATGACATGTATTTCCCGGTTCCTGCATCAGTTACACTCAAGGTAACAGAAAGGAATAAGCTATTAGCTTTCAAACCACCATAATGATGGGTACCCTTAAAATACTTTCTCATAATGTTAAACGGCTCAACAGCCAGGCTAAACGCCGGGCGGCCTTCTCGAATTATCAGAAAGAACTTGCAGATGTTATCTTTTTGCAGGGGACTCACTTTCCCAGGCGGCACCAACCCGCCTTTTTACATATACAATTCTCCCTGGTATTTTACTCATCTGTGGTAGTTAAAAAAGAGGTGTGGCCATAGCTTTCCATAACAACACCCCTTTTCAATTAGGTCTAAAGAAAACAGATAAAGAAGGGCGATTTATTCTCTTGATTGGGCGGATAGGGGGGTCTGAGGTCATGCTGGTCAACATTAATGCCCCAAACACAGCAAGGGTCCCGTACTTCGAAAAAATTCTACACCTAATTCAGAAATTTAGAAAAGGCCCTCTGATTGTGGCAGGCGACTTCAACTTAGCCTGATCCCCTAAAATAGACAGATCCGGCGCTCCCGAGCCAAGAGCAGGTCGCCCTGGCTCGCAGGAGTCAAGATTAGTATCTAAACTATGAGTGTAATTACAGACTGTAGATATATGGAGGTCCCTTCACCCTACCGACAGAGATTACACGTTCTATTCAGCCCCCATACATCCTACTCTAGGAGGGACATGATCCTGGCAGATGCAAGACTGGTGGCCAAAATTACTAAAGCAAACATACATCCTATTACATGGTCAGACGTTAGGGTTAGTCGCGTGGTCAGAACACGCGTTAATAGATATCACAATTCTAAACTTAACTGCTCCTAGGGCAGCTGGTCAATGGAGACTCAATGAGTCTCTTCTATGTGTCCCTGATGTGATTATTCCCCTAAATGAGGACATCAAATTTTATTTTGAAAACAACTATTCCCCTGGGGTCCCGGTTTCCACACTTTGGGAGGCTCACAAAGCCGTCATAAGAGGAACACTTACAGTATGAGAATAGCCTCGTATAGGAAAAAAAATAGAGTCGGGCCTAATAGCTACCCAGCTACCTGAACAAGCTCCTCACCCCTACCACATGCAGCACCTATCACCTGAGATCAGACTCCAAAAGACTGTTCATGGTCCCAAGGCTCAACAAAGTATCTGGCCACTCCTCCTTCTCTTACCGTGCACCCCAAAACTGGAACAACCTACCAGAGACTCTCACATCCACCACCAGTTTAAGTTCTTTCAAACCTAAGGCTGTCTCACATTGTAACCTGGTCTGTAACTGTTTCATATGCTCATAATATATATTATCTGTAACTGTGCACACAATGTCTTGTATATAATGTATACCCTGCTCACTTATGTAACTGTACTTGTAACCATGTATTATTTGTTTTACTCTGTGCCCAGGACATACTTGAAAACGAGAGGTAACTCTCAATGTATTACTTCCTGGTAACACATTTTATAAATAAATAAATAAAGGATATGGCTGCAATGGATCCCAAATTTGTGTTAAAAAAAGCCCCAAAGCCACATACATTCGGCAATACGATATCACCCAGTATGTTACCTTCCAAATGTAATGATAATAGAAATATGCTTTTTCCTAATCTTGTAGGTTGCTTCCATGTGGAAAATGTAAAATCTGCCAATATGTCCAAAAATCCAAAATCTTCATGAATAGTGAGAAACTAAAGAATTTAAAATCCTTCCTTCCAAATTGACATACTGATCATGTAATCTATATGATCACTTGCGGTGCAATAAAAGATACTGTATGTGGGACTCACCACTAGAGCATTCAAAATAAGAATGTTAGAAACACATGAGACATATAAAAAATATGGATGTTACCCACCCTGTCAAGTCATTACAAAGACTGCCAAATGGCAGCCTAAAATTTCAAATGTATTGCCTAGAAAAATTAAAATGCATAGCCGCGGTGGAGACAGATCTAAAATTCTATACCAAAGAGAAGAATTTTGGATTTCACTGTGGACACAATTATGCCGAAGGGTCTCAACACTGAGTGGGACCTTAAAGTGTTTCTTTATTATGTATGTTGCCCCCTGTAAACAGCCAGGGCTATAAAAATCTTTCTCCTACTGTGGTAAGTCCTGTTAAGGGCAGGCGCCAGTAGTAATCATGGGATATTCCCACTTAAGCCCTACCTGATTGAAGATGCAGGCCTCCTAGACTCTGTGCAGACATGAGACAGAGGGGATGGTGTGTGACATCATGAGAGGGGGCTGACTCTATTAGCAGCAGCTCCTGTAAGTGAAAGGAGTTGTGTGTTGTCAATCTGAGGCTGGAGTGAGTCCAGGCTGCACTGTCCGAGGAGCTGGAGGAGGTATAGTCAGAGTCTGGCCTATGTTGGAGCGTGAAGAGCTGAGGCTCCGGTGGAACAATGCCCCTCACCCTGAGCAGGGTGTGAGAGGGAAAGTTACCCACCCAAGGAAATCCTTGAGTGGGCATCATCGGGTATTAAGGCCCCCCTAGACCTCCTGAGGAGAAATACTTGGAGGGAAGGAGAGGAGAGAGACTGTACATCTGGGACACCCTGGTGTACGGCTGCTGCTATTGTGTTGTTGTTGAGCTGCATGCTGCAAGGCTGCTGTGTGCCTTGAATACAATAAAGAGAGACATTGCTTTTATCAAAGACTATTGTGTGATTGGGAGCATCCACCCGGGACCAGGGTTCTTTTATACGGGTCTTTCCCATAGCCTGGAGATATAGAAGATGGAGGCGCTGCACAACTAAGACATCACGGAGGCTATACCCCAGAAGCCTGGTCCTGTCTCCCAACCACCAACGCGGGAAGCTCAGGCCCTCTGTTCCACGCAGGTATGACCACCAACACACGTAATCCGCCCTCATGCACCCTAGATACAGCAGATGAGTCTAAGGGGGGGGAAGATGGGTTGGGATTATTACTTAATTATGAATCAGAGACTGACAAAATAGAACCAGCATTCTTTATTACACAATTCAGTACACAATCCATGAATATTAAATCTATAATAAAAAACATTGGGGGATCTTAAATACAGACATGCTTCTAAAGGATATGGCTGCAATGGATCCCAAATTTGTGTTAAAAAAAGCCCATACATTCGGCAATACGATATCACCCAGTATGTTACCTTCCAAATGTAATGATAATAGAAATATGCTTTTTCCTAATCTTGTAGGTTGCTTCCCATGTGGAAAATGTAAAATCTGCCAATATGTCCAAAAATCCAAAATCTTCATGAATAGTGAGAACACTAAAGAATTTAAAATCCTCTCCTTCCTAAATTGCAATACTGATCATGTAATCTATATGATCACTTGCGGTGCAATAAAAGATACTGTATGTGGGACTCACCACTAGAGCATTCAAAATAAGAATGTTAGAACACATGAGACATATAAAAAATATGGATGTTACCCACCCTGTCTCAAGTCATTACAAAGACTGCCAAAATGGCAGCCTAAAAATTTCAAATGTATTGCCCTAGAAAAAATTAAAATGCATAGCCGCGGTGGAGACAGATCTAAAATTCTATACCAAAGAGAAGAATTTTGGATTTTCACTGTGGACACAATTATGCCGAAGGGTCTCAACACTGAGTGGGACCTTAAAGTGTTTCTTTATTATGTATGTAGCCCCCTGTAAACAGCACGGGCTATAAAATCTTTCTCCTACTGTGGTAAGTCCTGTTAAGGGCAGGCGCCAGTAGTAATCATGGGATATTCCCACTTAAGCCCTACCTTGATTGATAGATGCAGGCCCTAGACTCTGCTGCAGACATGAGACAGAGGGGAGGTGCTGCTGACATCATGAGAGGTGGGGCTGACTCTATTTAGCAGCCAGCTCCTGTAAGTGAAAGGAGTTGTGTGTATGTCTAATCTGAGGCTGGAGTGAGTCCAGGCTGCACTGTCCGAGGAGCTGGAGGAGGTATAGTCAGAGTCTGGCCTATGAGTTGGAGCGTGAAGAGCTGAGGCTCCGGTGGAACAATGCCCCTCACCCTGATGCAGGGGTGAGAGGGAACGTCTACCCCCACCCAGAGGACATCCTCTGAGGTGGGCATCGGGGTATTAAGGCCCCCTCAGACCATCCTGAGGAGAACTACTTGGAGGGAAGGAGAGGAGAGAGACTGTACATCTGGGACACCCTGTGTGTACGCCTGCTGCTATTGCTGTTGTTGTTGCAGCTGCATGCTGCAAGGCTGCTGTGTGCCTTGACATACAATAAAGAGAGACATTGCCTTTTATCAAAGACTATTGTGTGATTCGGGAGCATCCACCCTGGGACCAGGGTTCTCTTCTATACGGGTCCTTTCCCATAGCCCTGGGAGCTATAGAAGATGGAGGCGCTGCACCACCACTAAGACATCACGGAGGCTACTACCCCAGAAGCCTGGTCCTGTCTCCCCAACACCAACGCGGGAAGCTCAGGCCCTCCTGTTCCACGCAGGTATGCACCACCAACACACATGTAATCCGCCCTCATGCACCCTAGATACAGCAGATGAGTCTAAGGGGGGGGAAGATGGGTTACATGTATATACTTATCAACCTATCATTCCCTTCCTTCTTTTCTCTTCCCCTTTCCTCCATCTCCTTCCCCTCCCACCCACCCCTCCCCCCTCTCCCTCCCTCCTCCCCTCCTTTCTCCTCCCTCCTTCTCCCTTCCCTCCCCTTCCCTCCGCCCCCCCACCCATTAAAATACTTGCCTATATATATTTCATATATTCTTCTCAGACAAGATATATCATGAAGTGCCAACTAGATAAGGCTAATAATTAAATCATAAATAACCTTTGATTTAAAATACTTGCCTACATATAGTTCATATGCTATAATAGGCATAAAAGTTGATGACAATTTTCCATGAGCAACACTTGACTCTCTATGTATAATCACAAAGATGTGATGTATTAATGGTCTTCTCTGTACATATTAATCATTATATCAGTTACAATACTATGCAGACTTTAATCATCCAATGCAATTGCCTCTTAGATTTCATCTATTAATCCAGGTGTGATACATCTATCTCATTAGCTTGTGGGAGGTTTAAATAGCTTCCTCCCACTGCTCATTTCATACTCCTTGAGAAAGGGCAGTTCATGCCCGAAACGCTTGGGAGGAGGGCAGTTCATGCCCGAAACGCGTGGGAGGAGGCTCTTCTATTAGTGTTTCAATTTTAATGTAACTCCAATAAAGCACTGCTTTTAATTTTTACCTGGTGAGTCCCAGTAATTTGGGTGGCTGCTGCATCGATCATTCATCTTCTTCCTGGTTCCCACAGGGGTCTGGAATCTGTAAGTTACTGGTCTGCAGAGTCTCAACCTGTTTGAGTGCGTCTTGCAAGTCTCTTCTCAGGGAATTTATCTGCGTACTTTGCTTTCTCTGAGCTTGCTTCCACATTTTTATTGCATTGTGAAGCACTATGAACTTCTTTGCTTGGGCCACAGTTACTTGTTTCAGTTTCTGGACCTTCTTCTTTGAGTTTTAAGTTTCTCTTTGTAATCTTAAATTTTCTCCTTTTTTAGTCTCTGTACTATTCAGGGCCTTCTTGCAGTCCTCCTTCCATTTACGCACATCTGCTTTGAGAATGACAGTCTCCTGGCGTGAGACTTCCTTCTCTAGGTTGAGAGTCTGAAGCTCCCTCTGGGAGACTTGGAGATTTGTATTAAGATTGGTAATCGTTTCTTTAGAAATGTCCAGCTCCTCAGTGAGACTGTGTAGTTCCTTTCTGGAAACTTCCAGGTCTGTGTGGCAGCTGTTGGTCTCATGATGTGAGGCATCCAGTGCTCTGCGGAGTGTCTGAACCTCTTTCTGAGATACGTCCACCTCTATCCGGACACTGTTGACCTCCTGTTGTGAGGCATTCAGCTCTATGCGAAGAGTGTGAACCTCTTGCTGGAAGACTGTCATCTGCTTCAGTGCCTCCTCATACTTCCGCTTTAGCGTAGCCACCATTTTATCAGATTGGCTCTGCTTTTCATCCATGCGGAAATAGTAGCATTTGCAGTATCTAGCTCAGTCTTGAGATCATCCAATTCTGTCCTGGCTGTAGAGTACATTGCGAGCACATATTCCATTAGCTTCACGTTATTTTTCTGTAGCTCTGTGTAACCATCTTCCTTTTGTTTCAATTGTTCACGGAGCATATCAGTCATGCCTGGCATTTTTCAGGGCATCTTCAGGGCTGGTCAAGGGATCGTCACTCACTGGTTCCGGCTCCACTTCCCTGGGATGGTTCGTGGACGGTTCCTCACTGTGGGCACCGGACAGACACTTCTTTGGGGTACACGACTTCTGCCTTGGGCCCTCTGGATATTCGGTTATCCGCGGGATGAATTCTCCATTTTCTCTAGGCTGCAGGGCAACTCGGTCCCCCTTTTCCTCCACAGGATCTGCGGACGTGTCTGTTCCTTCCACGAAAAGTGAAGAACCGCTTTTCTTTTTCTTTTTCCGCCTTTTTGTTTTGGATGACTCCGTCCCATCAAGAATACTGGGGTCTCCTTTATTTAAAATTTTAGCAGTGTCACTGGATCCACCCGGCTTTTCTTGCAACTGTAATAGCTGACGGAAATATTCGGTGATCCACTGCTCCCGCTCTTTCTCCTGCTGATCATATTCGTCATCAAAGGGAGCGTTTTTTTCTGTTCGTGCCGAGTTCAGGCACCCCCACCATTCTTGGGGGGTTTTGTGTTTGTGAATCGGTTCGGGTTCCCCGTAAGAGATGTCTTCCTCCTTATTGGACTGGAAGGGCCCCTCTTCCGTGGGGTAGGGTTCATTACAGGAACGCTGCATCTTGTCCTCCATTTTTAGGCTATCAGGTGTCATTTTCTTCCTGACCTCAGGAGGCACTATTGCCGCTGTTGCCACTGTATTTGCTAGAACCCCCAGTTGTGGTACTCCTACAGGTGGGCATATTTTGCTTTTGAGGTCGTAGCTCTCACAGGCATCTCTGTAGACTTTTTCTTATTGTGGATAAGTTTTCCAATATCAGCAGTACTGTGCATGCATTTTCTCTCATCAGGTATACAAGATGTGCAGTTGCTAGGTAAAAAAGTCTATTTGCTTTACACCCTTTACTTGCTAGGTTTAATCTCTCATTAGGTATGCTGAATGTGTAGTTGCTAGGTAAAAACTTCTGTTTGCTTTACACTATTTACTTGCTAGGTTCAATCTCTCTGCTTCAACCAAATAATGTGGTTTTCTGTTTGAGTTCAGTAATTTTCAGTCTCATCTGTGGGTATTATGGCATTCACACTTCACACTTTGGGTGTCTGTTTTGCTCCCAAGATACAGTATCAGCGCCGCTGAGCCTAAAGCAGCTGGCACTGCGGTTTAAAAAAACCACGGGCGCCACGCGGCAGTGCCCCGCCGCGAGCCAGGAAGGCTCGCGGCCGTTTTCCCGTGCCTCGGGTGCTTTCAATAGAAAGCGCCATAGCGCTTTCCTATTGAGGCGCGGAAAAGTCCGGCGATCGTGCGGGGAGTGCGCACGCAACTTTTGGAAACGTGCCCATCACGTGCCCAGCAAGCTCCCGTCTTTTATAAGACTCAGCTCGGCCGGGACAGTACATAAGCAAACTTTTTTTTACTTGCAGAAAAAAAAAAACATTCTTTGCAGAGGAATATTTCTTTCACTCCCGGCAGGGTGACTCAACACTCAGCAATTGGCTTTGAAATACCTTTTACACAGTTCAGCAATCCCTTTTTCCCCTATAGGGCAATTTTACACTCAGCATTTGTTTGCTAAAAAATCCCCTGCTTCAGCACAGTCTTGTAACAATTTTCATACTTTTCTGCATATACTCCATTCACAGCTGGTAGCCCTATGAGGTGTGGCAACCTTTATTTGCAAAATCAGTACCGCTCGTGGGTCACCATCTGTATTCACTGCTTCAGCGAAACTTTTGAAAACAACAAACACCTATCCCTTTTTAAGGGCTGACTCACTTCTTGAACCCTGACTATGGCTGGAAGGCAAAACCCCTATTTCAATGACCATATTACACTTTGTGATAGGCAAATAAGGTTTAGCTGCTTCAGCAGTCTCTCTCCTCTTGGGATTGGGGAAAAGAGTCCATCGGTGGTTTTGTAAGTTTCAGTGGTGTGTATCACTTTAACTCTGATCTCTGCTGCATGAGATTTTTTTTTTTTTTTTTTAAAGTTGCTCAGACTGTTTGTAGGCAAAAAGCATAAAAAAAATTCACATAAAAAATCTCCGGTCCTTTTTAACTTCAAAGACACCTCTCGTCCCACTTCGGACACCATATGTAGGCGGACGCTCACAGAGGTATGCAAGGGAGACTGATTATTGTGAAATTAAAGAAGGCTTTTTATTGCACCTGTTTCCTTAACATCAGGAAACCATCCAAACCAGGGGTAAACAAAGCTTCTATTCATTTGGGAGTATTTCTAGTGAAACACTATGCAGTTCACAACTCCCTTAGATAAGCATGTCTCCCAGCCCCAAAACATATAGCATGAAATAAGCAGATATAAGAAGTCTCTTAAGAATGAAAGTCTTATCTGTTCCTTGGAGGGAAAATCTTCTCTGTACCTGGTTCAGCTCCCTTTCCTCTGGGTGTGTCAGCATTCAGGTTTAGAAGTTTTCCCTGTGTCTTGAAAGCAGCTATGCTGTGTCTTCTGGCAGAGCTCAAGACAGGTTGTGAGAGTAAAGACAATCTCTGCTCTCTCTCCAAAGTTCAGCTCAGGTATGAGCTAAGGAGTCCTACTTCCTGTCCCAAAAGACAGGCTTTTGTAAGCAATCTAATCAGGCAGGTGGTGTTTGTTAATTGACTACCAGCAGTTAACCACCACACTGCTGGATTAGAGGCACATTACTTGAACAGGGATAACTCCCCTGTTACAGACTCCTTTCAATCATATTATTTGGCTCAGATTGCAGAATTAGTCGCTTTCACCCTTGCATGTATTCTAATGCACTTTCACTACCGTCAAGCAGGTAGAGGCATATACACTCATTTAACAAACTGATCCTGACAAACATATATATTTATATATGAATTTAACTTCCCTTTTCTACAAGGAGTTGACTGTGAACTTACTTGCTGACTGGACAAAATAGATTTATCAATAGATTTCTGGTACGGCCCAAATAACAAACCAGTCTTACCTCCCTCTCTGAAACCATATACTTTGCGAATGGCCCACAAATTCGCATAAGGGGGGAGTATGCTGCTATCCATCAGAAATGACTGGTTTACACCTAATATTGGCCCTTTTCTCAATTTGCAGATAGATTTTATTGCGATGCCTCGCAGCCTGCATTACCGATATGTTCCTGTTGTTGTTTGTATGTTTTCAGGCTGGGTTGAAGCATACCCTTGTCAGCACGTGGACGCACGCTCAGTGGCTAAGAAGCTGCTACATGATTTCATACCTAGATATGAAATTCCACAACACATTTTTTTCAGACCAAGGAACATATCTTACGGCCGCTATGGTCAGAAACTGGCCAAGGGTTTAGGCATCAAAAAAATAAAATCAGTAAAATTTGTGCAGATACCAAAATACAGTGGCCAGGTGCGCCACCCCTTGGCGCTTATGTTTATAAGGAGTACTCCTCAAGGTAAAACCTAGTTAGCCCTCTATGAAATTCTAATGGGCAGACGCATGCGTGTTTACTGCAGGATGGTTAGAATTACTGTCGCATGAACATGCTATGACTGATTATTTGATAAGCATTTATTGTGTGAAATGAATGAAATTGCTTAAGTCTCTCCACTCTCAGGTGAAAGTGGTCCAAAATACCAAAGACTAAAAAGAAAATTGGTGTATATAGCGCTAAAAATAAACAAATAACAATATAGTGTAATGTTAATAAACAATAATGTGAAATATCATATATAATGTTAACTAAATGTGGCAAGGCTGCCAGGAAAAAACTAACCCAAACACAGTTAGTGAAAAGCACAGAAAAAACAATACAGACCGGCGCCTCAATGTCCAAATGGAAAAATATAAGTGAGTCCAAAGATAAGCTGCAATGTCCAATGAAAGATGATCCAGTCGTTAGACAGCAGGCTCCACAGCAGCAACCGTGGTATATAATGCAGGGGAGACAAAAGGAGAGATCATAGCGTGACAAGGTATGAACTGAACATATAACACACATACATAGACACACAGACATAGACACACAAACACTTACAACAATAACAGATAGGCTGACTAATAACAGAGAATTTATTAAACACAATGTATTAAAATGCAGAGAACTGATGGAGCAGGTCTAGGATCCGGTGTGTAAAACCGGAATCCTACTTACAGGAAGTCCAGAGATTACAGGCAGTTGTGTAAGGTAAGCGTTGTCCGGCGGCAGCTGATAGTGGACGCGTGGCACTTTAGGGAAGACTGCAGGCACCTCTTCTGATCGGTGTCAGGCTGGGCGTCACTGCAGACAGCGTCTCGCGATGCCTTCCGTCCGCGGCCGGAATTACGTCACACTAGGTGGAGCCGCCTTCCGAACTCGCTTCTCCTGCTTTCTGTGGCTGTGGATTGCTGCAGGGGTCTGCTCCTGATAGAGTTCGCTGACACAATGTAACTCTCAAAGGCCACAGCCACAGAAAGCAGGAGAAGCGAGTTCGGAAAGCGGTTCCACCTACAGTGACGTAATTCCGGTCGCGGACGGAAGGCATCGCGAGACGCTGTCTGCAGTGACGCCCAGCCTGACACCGATCAGAAGAGGTGCCTGCAGTCTTCCCTAAGGTGCCACGCGTCCACTATCAGCTGCCGCCGGACAACGCTTACTTTACACAACTGCCTGTAATCTCTGGACTTCCTGTAAGTAGGATTCCGGTTTTACACACCGGATCCTAGACCTGCTCCGTCAGTTCTCTGCATTTTAATACATTGTGTTTAATAAATTCTCTGTTATTAGTCAGCCTATCTGTTATTGTTGTAAGTGTTTGTGTGTCTATGTCTGTGTGTTATATGTTTTGTTCATACCTTGTCACGCTATGATCTCTCCTTTTATCTCCCCTGCATTATATACCACGGTTGCTGCTGTGGAGCCTGCTGTCTAACGACTGGATCATCTTTCATTGGACATTGCAGCTTATCTTTGGACTCACTTATATTTTTCCATTTGGACATTGAGGCGCCGGTCTGTATTGTTTTTTCTTTGTTTTTTCCAAAATACCAAAGACAACGTAAAGCAGTATCATCTCAATGAAGGCGACTGGGTGATGGTCAAACACTTTCTACGCAAGAACACCCTCCAACCACGGTGGAGAGGTCCTTTCCAGATTCTACTCACCACCAATACAGCAATTACAGTGGCAGAGCTTTCTTCCTGGATCCACATAACACACGTAAAGCTTGTACCACCACCTACAGCCGCATCAAGTTAGTGTTTTAAAGGGTCCTTCCCTGACCACTAACCAACTCGTTGGTGTATCTGGGCATAATAATCCCAGGCCACTAACCATCGAGGGAGAAAGGTCACAGGCAAAAGTCCAGGCCTCAACACACAAACTTTTAACTTTTTTTTGACTAATCTTTCTTTGCAGGTTTTATTATGATTTTAGTTATAATGTATGCTCCATTAGATTTGAATAAGCGGCGTCCCCATAAGGATGACAAAATAGTGGTAGCTATTGTTTGCTTAGCCATGTTCCTTTTGTTTGGACTTATATTTGTTCTATATATTGTAGATATTCACACTCTCTTATCATGTAATGGTACCTTGGTAAACAAAACCCATGGTACTAAACCATACAACCTCTGCAATTAATACATTAAATCAGGAACAGATACAGATTCGTATGATGGATTTGCAGAATCATATGGCCTTAGATTGAATTCTAGTATCCAAGGGCGGCGTCTGTGCATTAATCAAGGAACAGTGTTGTGTTTTTATCAACGACCATAGTGGGCAGGTGCAGCATGAGTTAGACTCTATAAGTGAACTAATGAAACTCCTCCCACCGGAGGAAAGAACGATGCACCGCCGTAGAAAAAATCGCTTGCAAGGCTGAAGTGGTGACTAAAAGATTTATTGGAGCATCAGTGTAGTACTGGCGGATCCTCTGACGTGTTTCAGCCGCAGCGGGCCTTTGTCAAAGAGTGATCCGCCAGTGGACAGGTAACCCTGATATGGAGTGCCAAAGTCTAAACACCTGTGTGACCCAATCACCAATTGATGATCAGCAGGTGCAGAGAATGACACAACCATAGCAGGAGACAGAAATAAATAAAATAGAACCAGGTTCATATTACATATACTTGATACATGTGTACTGTTGAAAATAAACACATATATAAAAGAAAGTATGAAACTGGTAATAATTAAAAAAGTTGGCGAAGCCAGAAACTAACAATTATATGCTTGACTAGATGAAACATGTCATAAACAAAAACCCAAAGGTAAATGTATAACGATTAGCAAGAAAACAGTGACAATAAAAAAAGTGACAATAACAATGGTATAATTAATAAAATGTAACCATCAATGATCAAAAAATGAAAACCAGAATACCACATATTGAGGAGGTGGAAAGGAAAAAAGGTAAATTAATCCTGAAGAAAATGTTGGGGTTCCCAGTCCATGTTTAATCCATATGGATGGAGAGTATGGAGAGAGAAGATCCAGTGCATTTCCCTTCTGTTGAGAAATGTAAGTCTATCTCCACCTCTAACATTAATGGGCACATGTTCAACACCAATAAATCGAAAATTGTTCATCCCACCCTGTGGACACTCTGTGAAGTGTCTAGACACTGGATGTGTAACATCTTTTTTGGTAATGAGTCTAGCGTGTTCAGAAATTCTTATATTCAATGACCTGATAGTTCTGCCAACATACTTCTTATTGCACCCACACATAATAACATATACTACATAACTTGTATGACAGTTAATAAAGGTTCTAATCTTATATGACAGTTAATTAAGTGAATATAAGTGAACTACAGGAGAAACTCAGAAAACAGGGAGGAGAACAGTGGGATCCACTGAGAATTAGCAGTTGGGTCGGTTCCCTGGGAGCGAAGATAGCGAATGGTCTTGTTTGAGTGCTTGCAGTTTTGGTTGTTTTGTATGTCTGTCACATGCAGTACAGCCTTGCTGCAAAGGTGTATCACACCCTCAACCCAAGCTATGCCACTCCTCACAGCATCAGATGAATCCGATGACCAGTTTGCCTCTGCAAGTTAAATCAGCCCCCCTCTATGGAACTCTGAGGATGAATATGGTGGAGATGAGCTTTGCCTGCATGATACCATAGGTGGCAGCACCATGTACTATCAAAGGTATGCTAACTCGGACCCAGATGTCCAGCACACTGAATGTATGTCTTACAATAGTTATCCCTAAAAAGACTGATCTTTTAAGTATAAATAGGGGGGACTGAAAAGATTGTGATATACCTGGACTAATGTTCAAAGGAGGAGTGGTCTAGGGTGAATGCAAGATGCCACCATCTTGAGAATGAGCCTCCATTTTGTTTGTATGAAGCTGAACGAAATGTCTGCTGCGTGCAAGAATTGAATGTTTTTTCGCTCTTAGAAGTCTGACCTCCACTAATTTTCAGAATAATATTGCTAAATGTCTTTTGAAATAAGAATCGGTTCCCTGTTTCCTAGCATGTTGACAACAAGGCCAGATGGTGTTTTTGATGATGTTTGCTGTCTACTCAGGAAACCACATTCCCCAAATAGAGACAAAAATATATAGAGGAAAGGACAGCCTGTATAAG
Source organism: Ascaphus truei (assembly GCA_036426205.1). NCBI lineage: Eukaryota > Metazoa > Chordata > Amphibia > Anura > Ascaphidae > Ascaphus > Ascaphus truei. Next base: position 22,899 of record WSYH01006583.1, on the reverse strand, counting down.
ATAAGTTTTTAGGCTAATTGTATAAAAAAACCTGTATTTCTCCACTTAGTAAGCCCACCCGTTAGGGGAGGGACAAAAGTAATAGAAAATTGTATAAGAATATATGCTTTTTTGGTTATAAGGCAGATTTTCTACTTGTAGCGGTCCCCTTGTGCACTCGGATGCAATAAAACACATTTGACATTTGAATCCTAAATTATTTACTTGTATTATTTTACCCACTTTCACAAGAGACACCTGCACCTGGCACGGAGGGAGGACAGACACCTGGCACAGTGAGAGGACAGACACCTGGCACAGTGAGATGAGAGACACCTGGCACAGTGAGAGGAGAGACACCTGGCACAGTGAGAGGAGAGACACCTGGCACAGTGAGAGGAGAGACACCTGGCACAGTGAGAGGAGAGACACCTAGCACAGAGAGAGGAGAGACACCTGGCACAGTGAGAGGAGAGACACCTGGCACAGTGAGAGGACAGACACCTGGCACAGTGAGAGGAGAGACACCTGGCACAGTGAGAGGACAGACACCTGGCACAGTGAGAGGAGAGACACCTGGCACAGTGAGAGGAGAGACACCTGGCACAGTGAGAGGAGAGACACCTGGCACAGTGAGATGACAGAGAGCAAAGAGAGGAGGGGTGGGAGGGAGAGTAGGAGTCGGAGGCAGTGCAGGGAGAGGAGGATTGGGAGGGAGAGCATGAAGAGAAGGAGTGGGGGAGGGGAAAGCAAGGAGAGGAGGAGTGGGGGAGAGAAGTGGGAGGGAGGGGAGGGAGAGGTGGTGTAGGGGAGAGAGCAAGGAGAGTGTGGCTCCATGCAGCTCGATGCCCCCGCACGCAGGGAGGCGGAATAAGGACTGAAACGGACGGGATCAGTGAGGCTCCCTCCGCTCTATACCCCGCACCCGGAGGCGGACTATACGGAACATCGCTGGGCTCAGTGTGTGGCACCCTCCAGCTCGATACCCGCACCGCGAGGCGGACATACATTACTGAAATCGCTGGATCATGAAGGCTCCCTCCCAGCTCGATACCCCACCCCAACCGCGTGAGGCGGACTCATTACGTGTACGTCGTGGATCAGTGTGGCACCCTCCAGCCGATGCCCCGCACCGAGGCGGACTCATTACTTACATCGCTGGAATCAGTGTGGCATCCCTCAGACTCATACACCCCGCCACCGCGTCGGACATCATACTGACATCTGCTGGCTCAGTGTGGCCTCCCTCCCCAGCTCGATCCCCGCACCGACGGAGGCGGACCTCATTCCTGACATCGCTGGATCAGTGTGGCGTCCCTCCAGCTCGATTCTCACCGACACCGGGAGGCTGACATTACGACATCGTACTTGATCATTGTGGCTTCCCTCAGCTCGATCACCCGCCGCACCGGGAGCGGACTCATTACTGAAGCTGTCATCGTGGCTCTCAGTGATACGAACGAGGACGGAGGGGGACGCTTACGACAATCCATGACTCGTGGCCTCCAGCCGCATCCCCGCACGCGGAGCGTGACTCATTACTGACATCGCTGGATCATGTGGCTCCCCCAGCTCGATGCCCCTGCACCGCGGAGGCGTGACTCTTATGAACTCGCTGGATCATGTGGCACACTCCCAGCTCGATACCCCGCACCGCGGAGCGTGACTTATACTGAACACGCGGATCATTGGTGCCATCCAGCTCGATACCCCCACCCGACCGCTGAGGCGGACTCATCTGACACTCGCTGGTCAGTGTGGCTCCTCAAGCTCGTACCCGCACCTGCGGAGGCGGACTCATTACTGACATCGCTGGTGCATGTGGCCCATCGCCCTCCGCTCGGATCCACCCCCAGCCCGCGGAGGCGGGACTCCCATTTTTTACTGACCTCGCTGGATCAGGTGGATCCTACTCCACGGTCTTGGATTACCCGACCGGAGCGTACCCAATTTAACGAATCAGGATCCTCCACCACACCACACCAACGGACCATATAATGGATAGGGCATCCTGGTGTCTGGGTTACGAACGTATACTACGTACACCAAACGTAGGGGCAGCGGATGTACCATTGGGTGGGGAATTACCTTGTGACGCCGGGTGGTTGGGTGCCCAAGGGCCCCTTCAGTACTTTGGGGACGTTCCAGGTGAATTATATATATATATATAGGTTTGCTGGAGGGTTTTTGTCACTTTTTTCACTAATCATCGTATACTATTATTATATATATATACACTACATAACATACAACAACATACATACACTACAATACAGTTGTACTGGATATTTCAGGCAAAGGTGGGACACAGTGTGCTTCATTTGCATGTCAATCCCAGATACCTTGCTGCAGTTGGAGCACTGTATGCGAGGTGATAATGGTTGACAATGCAGGGGCTGGAACCTGTCCTACAGACATTGAATGTGCTCCAGTGTTGATATTCTTTATTGGCTATATATTAATTAGATATATAATATAATCTATATATATAAATATATATATATATATATATAATAATATATGCGCTACATATACTGTAAGGCTATATGGTTCCACACATAGATGTTCGGATGACATGTTATTTCCCGTTCCTGCATCAGTCACTCAATAACAGAAGAATAAGCTATTAGCTTTCAACCACCATAAATGCGGTACCCATTAAAATACTTCCATAAATGTTAAAACGGCTCAAACGCCAGGCAAACGCGGGCGCTTCCGAATTATAAGAAAGAATTTGCAGAGTTATCTTTTTTGCAGGGGACTTCACTTTCCCAGGCGTTCAACCAAACCGCCTTTTTACATATCAATTCTCCCTGGTATTTACTCATCTGTGGTAGTTCAAAAAGAGTAGTTGTGGCCATACTTTCCATAACAACACCTTTCAATTAGGTCTAAACACTTGAAAAACAGATAAGAAGGCGATTTATTCTTTGATTGGGCGGATATGGGGGGTCGTGAGGTTCATGCTGGTCAAACATTAATGCCCCAAACACATCAAGGTCCGTACTTTCGAAAAATTCTACACCTAATAGTCAGAAAATTGGGAAACAGGCCCTCTGATTGTGGCAGGCGGACTCCAACTAGCCTGATCACCCCTCCTAATAACAGATCGGCGTCTCCCCCCCGCAGCCAAGAGCAGGTCGCCCTGCTCGCAGAGTCAAGATTAGTATCTAAACTAGGATTGTGTAATTACGACGTAGATATATGGAGGGGGTCCTTTCCCCTAACCGACCGAAGATTGACACGTTCTATTCACCCCCCATACCTCCGTACTCTGAGTGGACATGATCCTGGCAGATGCCAAGACTGGTGGCCCAAAATTACATAACAGCAAACATACATCCTTACATGGTCAGGGACAAGTAAGGTTAGGTGTTTAGTAGCGTGGTCAGAACACGCGTTAATAGATATACAATTTCGTAAATTAACTTGCTTCCTGAGGGCAGCTGGTCAATGAGACTCAATGAGTCTCTTCTATGTGTCCCTGATGTGTTATTCCCCCTAAATGAGGACAATCACATTTTATTTTGAAAACAACTATTCCCCTGGGTCCGGTTTCCACACTTTGGGATGCTACAAACCGTCAAAGCGGAACACATACAGTATGAGGAATAGCCCGTCGTAATAGGAAAAAAATAGAGTCTGGGCCTAATAGCTACCCAGCTACCTAACAAGCTCCTCACCCCTACCAAAACACAATGCAGACCACACTAAAATCCACTGAGATCAAGACTCCAAAAGCCTCGTTCATGGTACCCAAAGGCTAACAAACAGTATCTGGTCACCACATCCTCCTTCTCTTAAAAAAAGACGCGTGCACCCAAAACTGGAACAACAATCAAGGACCCTGCCCCGGCAATCGCACCACCAGGTTTAAGGGTCTTTCAAAACCTAGGTTGGTTCGGTGGTCACATTGTAACCTGGTCGGTTGTAACTGTTTCATATGCTAGAAATATATTATCGTGTAGACCTGTGGCACACAATGCTTGGTAGATACTGTATACCCTGCTCATGTATGTAACTGTACTTGTAACCATGTATTATTGTTTTTACCTCTGTGCCCAGGACATACTTGAAAACGAGAAGGTAACGGTCGCAATGTAGTTAGAGGTGGGTGCGTTGGTAACCCACGTTTATAAATAATAAATAAAGTATATGCTGTGCAAGGGGGATCCCAATTTTCGTTGTATTAAAAAAGCCCATACATTCGGCAAGTACGATATCACCCAGTATGTTACCGCTCAAAATTAATGCTAATAGAGAATATGTTTTTTTCTTCTAATCTTTGTAGGTTGCTTTCCACATGTGGTTAAATGAAAATCTGCCAATATGTCCAAAAAATCAAATCTTCATGAATCAGTGTGAGAACCTAAAGAATTTAAATCCTCTCCCTTCCTAAATTGCCATACTGATCATGTAATTAATGATCACTTGCGGTGCATTGAAAGATACTGTATGTGGAACTCACCACTAGGAGCTTCAAATCAGAATGGTTAGAGAACACATGAGAATAAAAATATGTGATGTACCAACCCTGGTCTCAAGTCATACAAAAGACTGACCAAATGGCCGCCTACAATTTCAAATGTATTGCCCTAAGAAGAAATTAAAAGTGCATCAGCGCGGGAGCTGGAGACAATCTAAAATTCTATACCAAGAGAAGGGAATTTTGGATTTTCACTGTGGACACAATTATGCCGAGGGGTTGCAACCATGGTGGGACCTTAAGTATTTCTTTATTATGTATTAGCCCCCTGTAACAGCACGGCGATAGAAAATTCTTTCTCCTACTGTGGTAGTCCTGTTAAGGGCAGGCGCCAGTAGTATCAGGGATATTCCCACTTAAGCCCTACTCTGATGATAGATGCAGGCCCTAGACATCTGCTGCAGAACATGAGAAGAGGGATTGCTGCTGACATCATGCAGAGGTGGGCTGACTCTATTAGCAGCCAGCTCCTGTAAGGAAAGGAGTTGTGATGTCTGTCTAATCTGAGGCTGGAGTGAGTCGCAGGCTGCACTTGTCCGAGGAGCGGGAGTGCAGGTATAGTCAGAGTATGGCCTATGAGTTGAGCGTGAAGAGTGAGCCCGGTAGGAACAATGTCCCCTCCCCTGATGCAGGGGTGTGAGGGAACGTCTACCCCCCACGAACATCCTCTGAGGTGGCATAGGGTAATGGTATTAAGGCCCCTCAGACCATCGCTGAGAAACTACTGGAGGGAAGGCGAGGAGGAGAGCGCACTGTACATCTGGGAACCCCTGTGTGTTAGGCCCTGCTGACTAATATGCTGTTGTTGTTGCAGCTGCATGCTCAAGGCTGCTTGTGCCTTGGACATACATAAAGAGACATTGCTTTTATCAAAGACTTGTGTGATTCGGAGCATCCACCCGGGGGAACCAGGGTTCTCTCTTAAGCGGTCCTGTTCCCAAGCCCTGGGGAGAGCTTAGAAGATGAGGCGCTGCACCCACCACTAAACACTCACGGAGGTCTACCACCAGAAGACCTGGTCCTGTCCTTCCCCAACACCAACGCGGGAAGCTCAGGCCCTCCTGGTTGCACGCAGGTATACACCTACACAACAACATGTAATCCGCCTTCAGCACCTATAAAGCATGAGTCAAGGGGGAAAATGGGTTACAATGGAGTATACATATTCAACCTATATGCCCCTTGTCCTTTTCTCTGGATGACTGGAGAACGTTACCTCCATCCCCCAACCCATCCCACACCCTGCCTCTCCTCCTCACTCCCCTCCTGTCTGCCTCCTTTCTCCCTTCCTCCCCCTTCCCTCCCCCCCCCACCCAAAAATATTGCCTATATATATTTCATATATTCTTCTCAGAGCAAGATATATCATGAAGTGCCAACTAATAAGGCTAACTTAATTAAAGTCGAAAATAACCTTTGATTTAAAACTTGCACTACATATAGTTCATAATGCTATAATAGGCCTATAAAAGTTGATGTGACCAATTTTCCATTGAGCAACACTGACTCTCTTGTAGTAATCACAGATTGATGTATTAGGTCTTCTCTGTAATACTTATCATTAGATCATTACAATACGATGCAGATGTTAATCATGCAATGCAATTGCCCTTAGATGTCATCTATTAATCCAGGTGTGATACACTCTATCTCATTAGCTTGTTGGGAGGTTTAAAGCATGTTCCTCCCACTCTCATTTCTACTCCTTGAGAAAGGGCATTGTCCCCGAACGCCTTGGGAGGATGAGGCAGTTACATGCCCGAAACCGTGGGAGGAGGCTCGTCTATATAGTGTTTCAATTTTAATGTAACTCCAATAAAGCTGCTTTTAATTTTACATGGTGAGGTCCCAGTAATTTTGGTGGCTGCTGTCATCGATTCATTCATCTTCTTCCTGGTTCCCACAGGGGTCTGAATTTTTTTTTTTTTTTTCTTGTAGTTAACTGGGTCTGAAGCGAGTCTCACCTGTGGAGTGCGTCTTGCAAAGATGCTTCTCAGGCGGAATTTATCTGCGTACTTGCTTTCTCTGAGCTTGCTTCCACATTTTTTACTTGCATTGTGAGAGCACTATGAACTTCTTTGCTTGGCCACCCACGTTAACTGGTTTCAGTTTCTGGACTTCCTCTTTGAGTTTTAAGTTTCTCTTTGTATAGTTAAATTTTCTCCTTTTTTAGTGCTGTAACATTCATCAGGGCCTTCTTCGCAGCCTCCTTTCCATTTACCGCACATACTGCTTTGAGAATGACCGTCTCCTGGGCGTGAGAACTTCCTGTCTCTAGGTTGAGAGTCTGAAGCTCCCTCTGGAGACTTGGTAGATTTGTATTAAGATGGAATACGTTTTCTTTACGAATGTCAGCTCTCAGTGAGACGTGTGTAGTTCATTTCTGGAAACTTCCGGTCTGTGTGGCAGCCAGTGTTGGTCTCATGATGTGAGCATCCATGTGCTATTGCGGACGTGGTCCTGAGCACCTCTTTCTGAGATCTGTCCACCCATCGCTCCGGACACTGTTGACCTACCTGTTGTGAGGCATTCAGTCTCTATGCGAAAGAGTGTGAACCTCTTGCTGGAAGACTGTCATCTGCTTCAGTGCCAGACGTCCATCATACTTCCGCTTTACGTAGATCCACCCTTTATCAGAGTTGGCTCTGCTTGTTCATCCATGCGGAAGAGTAGCATTTGCCAGTATCTCTCAGCTTGAGATCATCCCATTCTGTCCTGGGCTGCTAGAGTACATTGAGAGCACATTATATCCAATTACTTCACGTTATTTTTCTGTAGTCTGTGTAACATCTTCCTTTGGTTTCAATTGTTCACGGAGCATACGTCATGCCTGGCATTTTTCAGGGCATCTTCAGGCTGGTCAAGGGATCGTCACTCAATGGTTCCGGATACACTCCTCCTGGGATGGTTCGTGGACGGTTCCTCACTGTGGGCACCGGACAGACACTTCTTTGGGGTACACGACTTCTGCCTTGGGCCTCTGGATATTCGGCTTATCCGCGGGATGAATTCTCCATTTTCTCCTAGGCTGCAGGGCAACTCGGTCCTTTTCCTCAAAGGATCTGCGGACGCTGTCTGTTCCTTCCAGAAAAGTAAGAGAAGAACCGCTTTTTCTTTTCTTTTTCCGCCTTTTGTTTGTGATGACTCCGTCCCATCAGAATACTGGGGTCTCCTTTATTTAAAATTTAGCAGTGTCACTGGATCCACCCGGCTTTTTTGCAAACTGTAATAGCTGACGGAAATATTCGGTGATTCACTGCTCCCGCTCTTCTTCAGCTGATCATATTCGTTCAATCAAGGGAGCGTTTTTGTTCTTTCTGTGCCGAGTTCGGCAACCCACCATTCTTGGGGGGTTTTGTGTTTTGTGAATCGGTTTCGGGTTCCCCGTAAAGATGTCTTCCTCCTTATTGGAAGAAGGGCCCCTCTTCCGGGGGTAGGGTTCTACAAGGACGTCGCATCTTGTCCTCCATTTTTAGGCTATCAGGTGTCATTTCTTCCTGACCTCAGGAGGCACTATTGCCGCTGTTGCCACTGTATTGTGCTAGAACCCCAGTTGTGGTACTCCTACGGTGGGCATATTTTGCTGTTGAGGTCGTAGCTCTCACAGCATCTCGTAGACTTTTTCTATTGTGGATAAGTTTCCAAATAGCAGTACTGTGCATGCATTTTCTCTCATCAGGTATACAAGATGGCAGTTGCTAGGTAAAAAGTCTATTGCTTTACACCCTTTACTTGCTAGTTTAATATCTCATTAGGTATGCTGATGTGAGTGCTAGGTAAAAACTTCTGTTTGCTTTACACTATTACTTGCTAGGTTCAATCTCTCTGCCTTCAAACCAAATAATGTGGATTTCTGTTTGAGTTCAGTAATTTTCAGTCTCATCTGTGGGTATATGGCATTCACATTCACACTTTGGGGTGTGTTTTGCTCCCAGATACAGTATCAGCGCCGCTAGACTAAAGCAGCTGGCACTTGCGGGTTTAAAAACCACGGGCGCCACGCGGCAGTGCCCCGACCGCGAGCCAGGAAGGCTCGCGGCCGTTTTCCCGTGCTCGGGTGCTTTCAATAGAAGCGCCATAGCGCTTTCATTATTGAGCCGGAAAAGTCCGGCGATCGTGCGGGGAGTGCGCACGCAACTTTTGGAACGGCCATCACGTGCCCAGCAGCTCCCGTCTTTAGAAGACTCAGCTCGGCCGGGCAGTACAAAGCAAACTTTTTTTTGTGCAGAAAAAAAAACATTCTTGCAGAGGAATATTCTTTCACTCCGCGCAGGGGACCAACACTCAGCAATTGGCTTTGAAAACCTTTACACAGTTCAGCAATCCCTTTTTCCCTATGGGCAATTTACACTCAGCATTTGTTTGCTAAAAAATCCCTGCTCAGCACAGTCTTGTAACAATTTTACATATTTTCGGCATATACTCCATTCACACGTGGTAGCCCTATGAGGTTGTGGACAACTTTATTTGCAAAATCCAGTACCGCTCGTGGGTCACATCTGTATTCACTGCTTCAGCGAAACTTTTGAAAACAACAAACACCTATCCCTTTTTAGGGCTGACTCACTCTGAACCCTGACTATGGCTGAAGGCAAAACCCTATTTCAATGACCATATTACACTTTGGATAGGCAAATAAGGTTTAGCTGCTTCAGCAGTCTCTCTCCTCTTGGGATTGGGGAAAAGAGTCCATCGGTGGTTTTGTAGTTTCAGTGGTGTGTATCACTTTAACTCTGATCTCTGCTGCATGAGATTTTTTTTTTTTTTTTAAAGTTTGCTCGACTGTTTGTAGGCAAAAAGCATAAAAAAAAATTCACATAAAAATCTCCGGTCTTTTTAACTTCAAAAGACACCTCTCGTCCCACTTCGGACACCATATGTAGGCGGACGCTCACAGAGGTATGCAAGGAGACTGTATTGTGAAATTAAAGAAGGCTTTTTATTGCCCTGTTTCCTTAACATCAGAAACCATCCAAACCAGGGGTAAACAAAGCTTCTATTCATTTGGGAGTATTTCTAGTAAACACTATGCAGTTCACAACTCCTTAGATAAGCATGTCTCCCAGCCCCAAAACATATAGCATGAAATAAGCAGATATAAGAAGTCTCTTAAGAATGAAAGTCTTATCTGTTCCTTGAGGGAAAATCTTCTCTGTACCTGGTTCAGCTCCCTTTCCTCTGGGTGTGTGCAGCATCAGGTTTAGAAGTTTTCCCTGTGTCTTGAAAGCAGCTATGCTGGTCTTCTGGCAGAGCTCAAGACGGTTGTGAGAGTAAAGAAAATCTCTGCTCTTCTCCAAGTTCAGCTCAGGTATGAGACTAAGGAGTCCTACTCCTGTCCAAAAGACAGGCTTTGTAAGCAATCTAATCAGGCAGGTGGTGTGTTTGTTAATTGACTAACCAGCAGTTAACCACCCACTGCTGGATTAGAGGACATTACTTGAACAGGGATAACTCCCCTGTTACAGACTCCTTTCAATCATATATTTGGCTCAGATTGCAGAATTAGTCGTGCTTCACCCTTGCATGTATTCTAATGCACTTTCACTACCGTCAAGCATAGGTAGAGGCATATACACTCATTAACAAACTGATCCTGACAAACATATATATTATATATATTTAACTTCCTTTTCTACAAGGAGTTTACTGTGAAATTACTTGCTGACTGGACAAAATAGATTTATCAATAGATTTCTGGTACGGCCCAAATAACAAACCAGTCTTACCTCCCTCTCTGAACCATATACTTTGCGAATGGCCCCAAATTCGCATAAGGGGGGAGTATGCTGCTATCCATCAGAAATGACTGGTTTACACCTAATATTGGCCCTTTTCTCAATTTGCAGATGATTTTATTGCGATGCCTCGCAGCCTGCATTACCGATATGTTCCTGTTGTGTTTTGTGATGTTTTCAGGCTGGGTTGAAGCATACCCTTGTCAGCACGTGGACGCACGCTCAGTGGCTAAGAAGCTGCTACATGATTTCATACCTAGATATGAAATTCCACACACATTTTTTTCAGACCAAGGAACATATCTCGGCCGCTAGGTCAGAAACTGGCCAAGGGTTTAGGCATCAAAAAAATAAAATCAGTAAAATTTGTGCAGATACCAAAATACCGTGGCCGGTGCGCCCACCCCTTGGCGCTTAGTTTATAAGGAGTACTCCTCAAGGTAAAACCTAGTTAGCCTCTATGAAATTAATGGGCAGACGCATGCGTGTTTACTGCAGGATGGTTAGAATACTGTCGCATGAACATGCTATGACTGATTATTTGATAAGCATTTATTGTGTGAAATGAATGAAATTGCTTAAGTCTCTCCACGCTCAGGTGAAAGTGGTCCAAAATACCAAAGACTAAAAAGAAAATTGTGTATATACGCTAAAATAAAAAAATAACAATATAGTGTAATGTTAATAAACAATAATGTGAAATATCATATATAATGTTAACTAAATGTGGCAAGGCTGCCAGGAAAAACTAACCCAAACACAGTTAGTGAAAGCACAGAAAAAACAATACAGACCGGCGCTCAATGTCCAAGGGAAAATATAAGTGAGTCCAAAGATAGCTGCAATGTCAATGAAAGATGATCCAGTCGTTAGACAGCAGGCTCCACCGCCAGCAACCGTGGTATATAATGCAGGGGAGACAAAGGAGAGATCATATCGTGACAGGTATGAACTGAACATATAACACACATACATAGACACACGAGACATAGACACACAAAACACTTACAACAATAAAAGATAGGCTGACTAATAACAGAGAATTTTAAACACAATGTATTAAAATGCAGAGAACTGATGGAGCAGTCTAGGATCCGGTGTGTAAAACGGAATCCTACTTACAGGAAGTCCAGAGATTACAGGCAGTTGTGTAGGTAAGGTTGTCCGCGGCAGCTGATAGTGGACGCGTGGCACTTTAGGGAAGACTGCGGACACCACTTCTGATCGGTGTCAGGCTGGGCGTCACTGAGACAGCGTCTCGCGATGCTTCCGCGCGGCCGGAATTACGTCACACTAGGTGGAGCCGCCTTCCGTAACTCGCTTCTCCTGCTTTCTGTGGCTGTGGATTGCTGCAGGGGTCTGCTCCTGATAGAGTTCGCTGACACATGTAACTCTCAAAGGCACAGCCACGAAAGCAGAGAGCGAGTTCGGAAAGCGGTTCCACCTCAGTGACGTAATTCCGGTCGCGGAGGAAGGCATCGCGAGAGCTGTCTGCAGTGACGCCCAGCCTGACACCGATCAAAGAGGTGCCTGCAGTCTTCCCTAAGGTGCCACGCGTCCACTATCAGCTGCCGCCGGACAACGCTTATTTCACAACTGCCTGTAATCTCTGGACTCCTGTAAGTAGGATTCCGGTTTACACACCGGATCCTAGACCTGCTCCGTCATTCTCGCATTTTAATACATTGTGTTTAATAAATTCTCTGTTATTAGTCAGCCTATCTGTATTGTTGTAAGTGTTTGTGTGTTATGTCTGTGTGTTATATGTTTTGTTCATACCTTGTCACGCTTATATCTCTCCTTTTACTCCCCTGCATTATATACCACGGTTGCTGCTGTGGAGCCTGCTGTCTAACGACTGGATCATTTTCATTGGACATTGCAGCTTATCTTTGGACTCACTTATATTTTCCATTTGGACATTGAGGCGCCGGTCTGTATTTTTTTCTTTGTTTTTTCCAAAATACCAAAGACAACGTAAGCCAGTATCATCTCAATGAAGGCGACTGGGTGATGTCAAACACTTTCTACGCAAGAACACCCTCCAACCACGGTGGAGAGAGTCCTTTCCAGATTCACTCACCACCAATACAGCAATTACAGTGGCAGAGCTTTCTTCCTGGATCCACATAACACACGTAAGCTTGTACCACCACCTACAGCCGCATCAAGTTAGTGTTGTAAGGGTCCTTCCCTGACCACTAACCAATCGTTGGTGTATCTGGGCCATAATACCCAGGCCACTAACCATCGAGGAGAAAGGTCACAGGCAAAGTTCCAGGCCTAACAACACAAACTTTTAACTTTTTTTTGACTAATCTTTCTTTGCAGGTTTTATTATGATTTTAGTTATAATGTTCTGCTCATTAGATTTGAATAAGCGGCGTCCCCATAAGGATGACAAAATAGTGGTAGCTATTGTTTGCTTAGCCATGTTCTTTGTTTGGACTTATATTTGTTCTATATATGTAGATATTCACACTCTCTTATCATGTAATGGTACCTTGGTAAACAAAACCCATGGTACTAAACCATACAACCTCTGCAATATACATAAATCAGGAACAATACAGATTCGTATGATGGACTTTGCAGAATCATATGGCCTTAGATTGAATTCTAGAATCCAAGGCGGCGTCTGTGCATAATCAAGGAACAGTGTTGTGTTTTTATCAACGACCATAGTGGGCAGGTGCAGCATGAGTTAGACTCTATAAGTGAACTAATGAAACTCCTCCCACCGGAGGAAAGAACGATGCACCGCCGTAGAAAAAATCGCTTGCAAGAGTGAAGTGGTGACTAAAAGATTATTGGAGCATCAGTGTAGTACTGGCGGATCCTCTGAGTGTTTCAGCCGCAGCGGGCGCTTTGTCAAAAGATGATCCCAGTGGACAGTACCCTGAGTATGGAGTGCCAAAGTCTAAACACCTGTGTGACCCAATCACCAATTGATGATCACCGGTGCAGAGAATGAACAAACCATAGCAGGAGACAGAAATAAATAAAATAGAACCAGGTTCATATTACATATACTTGATACATGTGTACTGTTGAAAATAAACACATATATAAAAGAAAGTATGAAACTGGTAATAATTAAAAAAGTTGGCGAAGCCAGAACTAACAATTATATGCTTGACTAGATGAAACATGTCATAAACAAAAACCCAAAGGTAAATGTATAACGATTGCAAGAAAACAGTGACAATAAAAAAGTGACAATAACAATGGTATAATTAATAAAATGTAACCATCAATGATCAAAAATGAAAACCAGAATACCACATTGATTGAGGAGGTGGAAAGGAAAAAGGTAATAATCCTGAAGAAAAGTTGTGGGGTTTCCCAGCCATGTAATATATGAGGGAGTATGGAGAGAGAGATCCAGTGCATTTCCCTTCTGTTGAGAAAGTAAGTTATCTCCACTCTAACATTAATGGGACATGTCAACACCAATAAATCGAAAATTGTTCATCCCACCTGTGGACACTCTGTGAAGTGTCTAGACACTGGATGTGTAACATCTTTTTTGGTGAATGAGTCTAGCGTGTTCAGAAATCTTAATATTCAATGACCTGATAGTTCTGCCACATACTCTTATTGCACCCACATAAAACATATACTACATAACTTGTATGACAGTATAAAGGTTCTAATCTTATATGACAGTTAATTAAGTGATATAAGTGAAACTACAGGAGAAACTCAGAAAACAGGGAGGAGAACAGTGGATCCACTGAAATTAGCAGTTGGGTCGGTTCCCTGGGAGCGAAGATAGCGAATGGTCTTGTTTAGTGCTTGCAGTTTTGGTTGTTTGTATGTCTGTCACATGCAGTACGCCTTGCTGCAAAGGTGTATCACACCCTCAACCCAAGCTATGCCACTCCTCACAGCCATCAGATGAATCCGATGACAGTTTGCCTCTGCAAGTTAAATCAGCCCCCCTCTATGGAACTCTGAGGAGAATATGGTGGAGATGAGCTTTGCTGCATGATACCATAGGTGGCAGCACCATGTACTATCAAAGTAGCTAACTCGGACCAGATGTCCAGCACACTGAATGTATGTTACAATAGTTATCCCTAAAAAGACTGATCTTTTAAGTATAAATAGGGGGGACTGAAAAGATTGTGATATACCTGGACTAATGTTCAAAGAGGAGTGGTCTAGGGTGAATGCAAGATGCCACCATCTTGAGAATGAGCCTCCATTTTGTTTGTATGAAGCTGAACGAAATGTCTGGCTGCGTGCAAGAATTGAATGTTTTTTCGCTCTTAGAAGTCTGACCTCCACTAATTTCAGAATAATATGCTAAATGTCTTTGAAATAAGAATCGGTTCCCCTGTTTCCCTAGCATGTGACAACAGGCCAGATGGTGTTTTGTTTATGATGTTTGCTGTCTACTTCAGGAAACCACATTCCCCAAATAGAGACAAAAATATATGAGGAAAGGACGCCTGTATAAGATAGAGTTTTTAGGCTAATTGTATAAAAAAACCTGTATTTCTCCACTTAGAAGCCCACCCGTTAGGGGAGGGACAAAAGTATAGAAAATTGTATAAGAATATATGCTTTTTGGTTATAAGGCGATTTTCTACTTGTAGCGGTCCCCTTGTGCACTCGGATGCAATAAACACATTTGACATTGAATCCAAATTATTACGTGATTATTTACCCACTTTCACAAGAGACACCTGCACTGGCACGAGGGAGGACAGCACCTGGCACAGTGGAGGACAGACACCTGGCACAGTGAGATGAGAGGACACCTGGCACAGTGAGAGGAGAGACACCTGGCACAGAGAGGAGCGAACATGGCAAGTGAGAGAGGAGAAGGACACCTGGCACAGTGAGAGGAGGAGACACCTGGCACAGTGAGATGACAGCACCTGGCACAGTGAGAGGAGGACAGGCACAGTGAGAGGAGAGCACACCTGGCACATGAGGAGAGAGACACCTGGCACATAGGTGAGAGGAGAGACGACCTGGCACAGTGAGAGGAGAGACACCTGGCACAGTGAGAGGAGAGACACCTGGCACAGTGAGGCAGCAGAGGAGAGACACCTGGCACAGTGACGAGAGGACATAGCACAGAGAGAGGAGAGACACCTGGACAGTGAGAGGAAGACACTGGCACAGTGAAGGGACAGACACTTGGCACAGTGAGAGGAGCGACACTGCACAGTGAGAGGAGAGACACCTGGCACAGTAAGAGGACAGACACCTGCAGTGAGAGGACGCACTGGCACAGGAGAGACAGACACCTGGCACAGTGAGAGAGAGACACCTGGCACAGTGAGAGGAAGACACCTGGCACAGTGGATGAGAGACACCTGGCAAGTGAGAGGAGAGGACACCTGGCACAGTGAGAGGAGAGACATGGCACTAGGAGAGCACCGGCAGTGAAGGAACACTGGCACAGTGAGAGAGAGACACCTGGCACAGTCACAGTGAGAGGACAGACACCTGGCGCAGTGAGAGGACAGACACCTGGCGCAGAGAGCGGGAGGAGAACCCTGCGCAGTGGAGGACAGGACCTGCCGTGAGCCAGGCCAGATCAGAAGAAAAGAACCGGCAAGTGAGAGAGACACCTGGCACAGTGGAGGAGGAGAGACACCTGCACAGTAGAGGAGAGACGACATGGCACAGGGAGAGGGACAGACACCTGCACACCACAAACACACACACACACACACACCCCACACACCACACAAACACACACACACACACACACACACACACACACACACACAACACCACAACACCTTAGACGTGTAAACTATAAGCCCTTTTATATCAGTGTTACTCACCACCTGCTGGAAGAAGCAGCGACCCCCGGAAGGAAACTCACACATTCTTTCTTCTTAATGTTCTGAGTCACCCAAGAGTTTAACCCATCGATCTGAAAGAGAGTGACCAATCAGAGGAGTGGGGGAGGCAGGGAGTGGTGCCGGGGAAAGAGAAGTAGCCGGCCGGGGTATCCCGGCTGGCGGGGAGATGGACGGAAGGGAGCGCTGGGGACGAGAGACGAAGGGAGGAGAAGGGCAAGAGCCAGTGTAGAAGGAGCGAGGCGGCGCGGGGAGGCGAGAAACGGAGAGGAAGGACACGAGGGAGGGGAGACCGACGAGAACGAGAGGGAGGAAGAGGCGAGGAGGAAGGGAGAGGGAGAGGGAGGCATAAGAGGAGGGAGGAGGGGCGATGGGAGCAGGGAGGAGGGAGAGGAGAGGGAACAGAGGAGGAGGGGAGGGAGAGGAGGAAGTGGGGGCGAGGAGAAGGCGAGAGGAGTGGGAGGGGAGGACGGGGTGGAGGCGCTAGAGGACTGGAGAAGGAGTTGGCAGAGGTAGATGGAGGGAGAGGAGGGGGAGAGGGAGCGAGAAAGAGGAAGAGGGAGGAGGGAGGGGGCAGGCAAGAGAAGAGGAGAGGAGGAGTGTAGCCAGACTAGGGAGAAGAGGAGGCGAGGTAGATCTAACGACGATAGAGTGGGGGTTAGAGAGCAGAGACGAGGAGGGTGGGAGGCGACGAGGAGAGGCAGAGTGGAAGTGGCAGGGGAGGGAGAGGGAGAGGAGAAGTGATAGGGGAGGGAGATGAGGAAGGAGAGCAAAGAGAGGAGGGGTGGGAGAGAGAGCAAAGAGAGGAGGGTGGGAGGGAAAGCAAAGAGGGGAGGGGTGGGAGGGGAGTACGGAGTCGGATGCATAGTGCAGGGAGAGGAGGTGAGGAGGAGGAGCGGAAGAGCATGGGGGAGGATAGAAAGAGAGGAGATGGGAAGTTGGGGGGAGGGAGAGGTGGGGGAGAGAGCAAGGAGAGGAAGGAGTGGGCGGGAGAGAGAGAAGTGTGGGAGGGAGGGGAGGGAGAGGTGGTGTAGGGGAGAGAGCAAGGAGAGAAGGAGTGGGAGGGAGAGATCAGATAGGGTCATGTTTAGGGTTTTTAAATAGGGTCATGTTTAGGGTTTTTATATAGGGTCATGTTTAGAGTTTTTATATAGGGTCATTGACGTGATGATGGGATAAAACATAAAAAAAGAAATACCTAATTATGAGAAATCCCATTTGGTCCAAGATGTACCTCTGTTGAAATATGTGTAGCCAGGTCCCCCAGGCCTGCCCTTACCTCTACTTCAGTGGGGGTGTTAGGCAGGTTGCCAGCGAGTGCAGGGAGCGCTCGGTACTTAGGAGGCTCCGCAGCGGCCTGAGTGTTCAGAGCGCCGCCATTTTGAGGTTCACGCATGCGCAGTAAGCATGGTATGCGACGGCGCTTTGGAGAGCTCGTGCATGCGCAGGGAGTCAGAGCAAACTAGAGCAGGGGGCAACAAGTCACATGAGTATGAGGGCAGACCACCTGATGCCAGGGAGCCAATAGGGTGTTAGGATCCTTGCAGGAAGTATATAGAAGGTTGCGCAGGGGAGCACGCTAGGCAGTCAGGACCAGGAAGGGAAGGGGGTAGGAGCTGTATGTGTAGAGAGGCAAGTAGCCTCTACACTAGGCCAGAGACACCCCCTAGGCCCTAGGTAGGTCCCGAGTCACTACAGCTGTGTTTGTTGTAGGGACAGGCCCTAGAATAGGGACCCTGTCCCATTAGTGTGTATATACAGGGACACAGCGGACGCTGTACTTCCCTAAAAGAGGCTTGGGAGCAAGCCTCCTCAGAGACAGACCTATACCCGGGTGGGATCGCCTGGAAGGACGTCGCAGAAGGTATCATGTGTTGGCGGAGCCTTTACGAAGTTGTCTGCGAGTCCGAGCACAGGAGCGCTCGGCAGGTAATCACATACATCAAGTGCACCAACTATATACATTCTTTCCATAGTGGCCGCTTGGTCACCACACACTGGGGTTTGGGGTGTGGGACATTGGACATGGTGTGGGACACACGGTGGAGGGTCGCATCCTGTGAGATGCTTTGGATAGTTGTATCTCTAGTAGGAAGGAGTATGTGATGTGTATGAATATAAGGTCTCTGAGTATCATTAGTAAAGGTGTTTATTACTGTACATCCAGTGAATATATCATTATATTGGTGTCCTGGGAGGAACAACTCCCACTCTGCTGTGATCCCTCCCAGGTGGAGTCGCTGCATCTGGTAAGAGGAGATATATATATCCCCAGGCTCTTCATGGCAGATGCTCAGGCCCTGCAAGCAAACAGGTTACCCACAGCATTAGTGTGAGGATTCGCCATCCTGGCGGCTGGAGACCGTCTCCTCACCTCGAACCTGCTGCTGTGACAGAAACGCAGGAAGCGCAGTCTCACAGCCCTACCACACGCGCGCGGATCTTGCACGGTCTGCCTGCCTGGCCACGGGTTCTGGCTCCGCCTCCTGCTCTGGCGCTCGGCTAGTACTCCGACAATCCACTACTCTCCAATCCTGAACTTGGCTAGTACCCCGACGATCCGCTACTCTCCTCTCCTGATTCGGCAAGTGCCCTCTACTACTCTCACATCTATAATCCTGACCTGGCTTGCACAACCAATCTACATCCCAGACGCGCCCGCGTGGCTGTGGGTTGGCGTTACTCAATTCCCTACCTCAGCACCACGGTCGCACTTCATTTGTGGTGAGCTACGTGTTACAGTATGCTCAGCCTCACAAACTTCGACCCCGCTGATGTAGGAAGAGTCCTGAGCACACACGCAAGCTACCTGTCCAGTATTGAGGAAACATTAGTGACTAGTGATCAAAGTATGCGCTCCCTTCAGGAGAACTTCATGTCTCTCACTCGTTCTCCCCAAGAACCTCAGTTACCTGCTCCTAACCGCTATGGGGTCACACCCTCACGAATGCCGGGGATTCCTTAATCAGTGCTTTATTCAATTCAAAATGAATCCGTCCCGCTTCACTGCACCCCGTGCCAAAGTGGCGTATATTGTTTCTCTTCTTATAGATAATGCTCTTGCCTGGGCCTCCTATCTGGGAACGAAGATCCGACCTCACACACAGTATCGGAGCTTTCACCAGGGAGTTCCGGCAGGTGTTCGATACACCCGGCCGTAAGGTATCTGCTGCCTCTGCACTATTTCATGTCTCTCAACGGAATCGCCTGTTAGTCCCGGAATAGCCCACCAGTTAGACCGAAAGCTAGATACGCACTCGAGTTTAGGACTATAGCTGCAGAGACCGATTGGAACGATGAGGCCCTGTCTGCAGCCTTTTGGCAGGGTCTATCCAAAGCTTTGAAGGATGAGCTGGCAACCTACGACCGCCCCACTGATTTGGAAGAACTAATCGCCGTTTGCATCAAGGTGGATCATAGCCTTCAGGAAAGAAGATCAGAGAGGGTTCATCATCGTCTCACTCCATCCCGGATCACTCCCGATCAGGTGAGCCTGAGCCTCCGCTCCCGGATACTTCCAAACCTATGCAATTAGGGGGTACTAGTCTTTCCAAAACAGAGAAGTTACGATGCAAGAATGCCGGTTTATGCCTTTAGTGCGGTACTTCTGGACATTTTGCCTATTTTTGTCCCCGAAAGTCAGGAAACGCAAAGTTCCCATGAGACCTGGGGGAGTCTCATTGAGAACGCTTTCTCTTTCCCCCATTTTTGCTGACAACCCTTCTCGCATTCTTATCCCCATCACTCTTTTGGGGAGGGCTTCCAAGAATCTACGCTTGCTTTCCTTGACTCAGGTTTGGGAGGAAACTTCATAGATCAAGCATTCTCAGAACACCATCTGGTTCCTATCAGGCGCAGAAGAAAGCCCATTGCTCTTGAAGCCATAGAAAGAAGACCTCTTCAGCCGGCTTTTATCTCCCTGGAGACAGAGATACTTCATCTCAAAATTGAGAATAAACACCTGGAAAAGATTCAACTCAACTTTATTCACACTCCATTCATTAGCGTGATCCTCGGCCTTCCCTGGTTGCAGATCCATAACCCTCGGGTGGATTGGCTCAACAAAGAACCCATTCAATGGAGCTCTTTCTGCAATAAGAACTGCATCTTAGAAGCAAGTAGTATTGGGGGTACCACCATGTCCGAGGAAAAGGAAAGGGTACAATTGCCAGAGGAGTATGCCGAGTTCCGGGACGTGTTCGATAAGGTCAAATCTGAGGTCCTCCCTCCACATCGTCCGTTCGATTGTCCCATTGATCTGCTTCCAGGCACTACACCACCCACGGGAACATCTTACCTGTTGTCTATGCCCGAAACCAAGGCAATAAAGGAATATAGTATGGAAAATTTACAGAAGGGATTTATACGCAAGTCCACCTGTCCTGCGGGCGCTGGGTTTTTCTTCGTGAAGAAGGATGGAGTCTTACGCCCTTGCATAGACTACCGGGGCCTCAACAAAATCATCGTAAAAAAAATCGCTATCCATTACCCCTTATTTCTGAACTTTTTGATCGATTACAATCTAATATCTTCTTTAAATTTGATTTACGAGGTGTCTACAATCTTGTCAGGGTGACGAATGGAAAACTACTTTCAACATCAGAGATGGACATTATGAGTACCTGGTCATGCCTTCCTGTGCAATGCCCCAGCCGTGTTTCAAGATTTCGTCAATTAAGTTTTTAGGGACCTTCTCAACTCCTTTGTAATCATTTATCTCAATGACATCTTAATCTTTTCGAAATCCATACAAGAACATGTCAATGTGAAACAAGTGCTCCTTCGCTTACACGAGAACAGACGTTTTGTGAAACTTGAGAAATGTCATTTTCATCAAACTTCTACCATTTTTCTAGGATACATCATTTCTGACACCGGCCTCACCATGAATCCCGCCGAGGTCAAAGCAGTTCTGGATTGGCCACAACGAACCACTCTTAAAGCAGAACAGCGATCCCTTGGATTCTCAAATTATTATTGCAGGTTCATCCCAAATTTTTCTTCCTTAGTGGCTCCGCTTACGGAATTAACCAAGAAAGGAGCGGATCCTGCTTCTTGGCCCACTGCTGCGCTTCAGTCTTTTGTACTTCTCAAGAAGGCATTCATGTCCGCCCCTGTTCTTACTCATCCTGATCCCAAACTTCCTTTTACTCTTGAAGTTGTGCCTCTGACGTCGGTGTAGGCGCTGCCCTGTCCCAGAGAAAGAATCCCATGTCCAGGTTGCATCCTTGTGCTTTATTTAAAAAAAAACAATTCTCCGGCTGAATGCAACTACGATATCGTGAATCGGGAACTCCTGGCCATGAAATTTGCTCTCGAAGAATGGAGACATCTTTTGGAGGGCACCGAAGATCTAATAACCATCTTGACGGATCACAAGAACTTGTTATACATTGAAGGAGCACGGCGCCTGGGAGCCCGTCAAGCCAGATGGTCGGTATTTTTCGCTAGATTTAACTTTATAATTTACATGTCGTCTCATTTTTAAGCCAGACGCCGAGGAGGAAGGATCTCCCGGAAGAAGAAGAGGACCAGGGCATGGCAGCAGAAGGTAAGAAGAGCCCAAGAAGACCCCGGAAGAAGACGGAAGAACACAGATGAAGACACAGAAGACCCCGGTGACGGTATGGATTACAAAAATAAAGAAAGAAATTGTTTATTTTTTATGGGTTACTGTTGCTGTGCGTGGATAATTATTTATTTATTTAAATGTATAGGACAGGTTTATTTTTTTTACATGCAGGGTTGGTTCCTTAGGTCTGCGGGGACCTCTGGAGACCACCTGAGGACTCCTCGGACGCCCACGGGTACCAGGCTGTGGACCCACGGGGGACACCTGCGGGGAAGAACCAGGGGCCCCACAGCTGTGGGGGCCCCACGGACCCATAGGGTCCATCCGAGGACCCCCAGACCCCTGTGGGAACCAGGAAGAAGATGAATGATCGATGCAGCAGCCGCCCAAATTACTGGGACTCACCAGGTAAAAATTAAAAGCAGTGCTTTATTGGAGCTACATTAAAATTGAAACACTAATAGAAGAGCCTCCTCCCACGCATTTCGGGCATGAACTGCCCTCCTCCCAAGTCGTTGTTAGGGCCTATGCCTCCCAACTGCCCCTTTCTCAAGGAGTATGAAATGAGCAGTGGGAGGAAGCTATTTAAACCTCCACAAAGCTAATGAGATAGATGTGATCACACTGGATTAATAGATGAAATCTAAGAGGCAATTGCATTGGATGATTAAATATGCATCGTATTGTAACTGATATTAATGATATATATGTACAGAGAAGACCTTAATACATCACTCTTTGTGATTATACATAGAAGTCAGTGTTGTCATGGGAAAATTGTATCAACTGTGTTATGCCTATTATAGACATTGACAAATATTATAAGTTTAGATCAAGGTTATTTATTTTAAATCAAAGGTTATTTATGATTTAATTATTAGCCTTTTCTAGTTGGCACTTGATGATATATCTTGTCTGAGAAGAATATATGAAATATATATAGGCCAGAATTTTAATGGTATGAGCATGAGCTAATCACTGTGCTCCCCATGTACAATGCCTTTATAAAATCAAAATATACATTCAAAATATAAACCTATTTTTCCAACAGCAGTTGAAGATTAATAAGCTTATCACAAAATTATTAACAACAATACCTAATGGTCAATATTCACATACAGTATATTAAGAATCATAAATTCCCTAGGTAGAACATCTTGATAATTAGATTAGTTAAAATCAACATAAGGTTTGATGCAGAAATCATATTGTATATGGTTACCAAATATAAACCAGGGAAGGGAGAAGGAATGGGGGGATGGAAGAATGGGGTGATGGGGGGGGGGGGGGGGGGGGGGG
>WSYH01006582.1:0-32783 GCA_036426205.1 Ascaphus truei | reverse complement strand
ATGATTGTTTTGGGGAGGGTTTAGTGGCGGCGGGTGGAGGATCCTTTGGTTACAGAGAAATGGATTTATAGAAAGTGGGCATTTCCTGTCTTCGAAGATGGCCACCAAGCTACTTTCTCTTGGCGAGTCAATCACTAAATGGCGAGGCTTTGGTCAGCATTGCTGACTGACTACTTTTGGTGTGGACCTGTGACATCAGCACTGCATTTAGCAGGTAATCTGCAGTCAGGAGGGACTCCCTGCATTAGATATTACACCCAGACTGTGTGACCTTATCCCTAATAAGCGGATAGTCAGAGGTCATCCTACATTAGATACAAAATAGGATTGTCTGAGCCTGTCATAGAGCTTTGACTTTAGGGAGTAAGTGTTCCAAACTGAGTAACCAGTCAAACTGGTTCCCTGTGACCAATGCCTCACACTTCTCTCTTTTAATCAATTCAAATGCTGCTGCTTTCTGATGTGTTTCTACTCTCTGGCTCCTGAACATCTCGAAAAAGAGAAAAAAAACAGCGCACAGCCAAAGTGGGTTCCCAAGCAAATGTATTGTAAAAAATCTTCTTTATTTAATCTATCTAAAAGTGGAGGTTAACACCCTCCTACGGTTTTCGTGTGAACATACACTTTATCAAGGAGTATTGATTCAATTCTTTATAAATGTATAATAGAGGTTGGGGGCCACAGTGAGGCCCTTGAGGCCGTTTGTTGCCCACCAATGACAAAGTGTAAGCTTGTCATGACAGGTCTCCCTTTGCCTCACGTTGTCGATTTCTTGTTGTCTTCTATTTCCATTGTTAGTACTTTATTATCCTTGTGTTGTAATTTTTTTAAGCGCTGCATAAACGTTGGCGCAATAGAAATAAAAATATACGTACACACTGCTTCTACTTCCTATCATTGGAATGCCCTTACTTGTACTTACCGTTATACCTCTATCTGGGGATGACCTTGGCTGAGTTTTTTTTGTGATATCCTTTTAAATGAAGCATTAAAACACAGAGACTCACTATTTCACTCAAAGATACATTCTGCATTCACCCTCACTGATCACTCACCGTATCACTCAGATGCTATGTGTGACATCCTGCCATGAAACCATTCACTCAGCCTTCTGGACATTTACCATTCTCTCACAGGCACCCAGTCAATCATCACATACAATACAATGATCGTATTCAGTATACTCTCTTTCCGCTCTCACAGACCAGGGGTGGTCGTAGTCAATCATCACTTCTACTGAGACACAAACTCCAAGTTGTCAGGATGGCCGAGTGGTCTAAGCGCCAGACTCAAGCTTGATATCTTCCCATGCTAGTGGTGTTCGGTCTCTGTATGGAGGCGTGGGTTCAAATCCCACTTCTGACATGTTCTTTTGTTACTCTTTCAAATGTTCTTATACACGTTTATATCCTATACATCCTCATGCCCTCTGATTTTTGGGGAGGGTTCTTAGTGGCGGCGCGGGTGGAGGATCCTTGGTTACAGAGAAAATGGATTATAGAAAGTGGGCATTCTTGTCTTCGAAGATGGCCACCAAGCTACTTTCTCTTGGCGAGTCAATCACTAATGGCGACGGCTGCTTTGGTCAGCATTGCTGACTGACTTTTTGGGTGTGACCTGTGACATCAGCACTGCCATTTAGCAGTGTAATCTGCAGTCAGGAGGACATCCTGCATAGATATAACCCAGGACTGTGTGACCTTATCCCTAATAAGCGATAGTCAGGAGGTCATCTACATTAGATACAAAATAGATGTCTGAGCCTGTCATAGAGCTTTGCACTTTAGGGAGTAAAGTGTTCCTAAACTGAGTTAACCCAGTCAAACTGGTTCCAGTGTGACCAATGCCTCACACTTCTCTCTTTTACAATCAATTCAAAATGCTGTGCCTCTTCTGATGTGTATCTACTTCTGGTCTCCTGAAACATCTCGAAAAAGAGAAAAAAACAGCGCACGCCAAAGTGGGTCCAAGCAATGTATTGTAAAAAATCTTCTTTATTAATCTATCTAAAGTGGAGGTTAACACCCTCCTACGCGTTTCGTGTGAACATACACTTATCAAGGAGTATTGCATTCAATTATTTATAAATGTAAATAAAGAGGTTGGGGGCCACAGTGAAGCCCTTGAGGGCCGTTTGTTGCCACAATGACAAAGTGTAAGCTTGTCATGACAGGGTCTCCCTTTGCCTCACGTTGTCGATTTCTTGTTGCTCTTATTTCCATTGTTAGTACTTATTATACTTGTGTTGTAATTTTTTAAGCGCTGCATAAACAGTTGGCGCAATAGAATAAAAATATACGTACACACTGCTTCTACTTCCTATCATGGAATGCCCTTACTTGTACTTACCTGTATACCTCTATCTGGGGATGACCTTGGCTGAGTTTTTTTTGTGATATCCTTTCAAATGAAGCATTAAACACACGAGAGACTCACTATTTCACTCAAAGTCATTTGCCATTCACCACTCATGAATCACTCACCTGTATGCACAGATGCTATTGAGTGACATCCTGCATGAAACATTCACTCAGCCTTCTGGACATTTACCCATTCTCTCACAGGCACCCAGTCAATCATCACATACAAACAATGATCGTATTCAGAACTCTCTTTCCGCCTCTCACAGACCAGGGTGCGTAGTCAATCAGTCACTTCTACTGAGACACAAACTCCAAGTTGTCAGGATGGCCGAGTGGTCTAAGGCGCCAGACTCAAGCTTGATATCTTCCCAGTCAGTGGGTGTTCTGGTCTTGTATGGAGGCGTGGGTTCAAATCCACTTCTGACATGTTCTTTTGTTACTCTTTCAAATGTTCTTATACCGTTTATATCCTATACATCCTCATGCCCTCTGATTTTTGGGGGAGGGTTCTTAGTGCGGCGGGTGGTGGAGGATCCTTTGGTTACGAGAAAATGGATTTATAGAAAGTGGGCATTCTTGTCTTCGAAGATGGCCACCAAGCTACTTTCTCTTGGCGAGCAATCACTAATGGCGACGGCTTGGTCAGCATTGGACTGACTTTTTTGGGTGTGACCTGTGACCAGCACTGCCATTTAGCAGGTTAATCTGCAGTCGGAGGACATCCTGCATTAGATTACACCCAGGACTGTGTGACCTTATCCTAATAAGCCATAGTCGGAGGTCATCCTACATTAGATACAAAATAGGATTGTCTGAGCTGTCATAGAGCTTGCACTTTAGGGAGTAAAGTGTTCCTAAACTGAGTTAACCAGTCAAACTGGTTCCAGTGTGACCAATGCCTCACACTTCTCTCTTTACAATCAATTCAAAATGCTGCTGCTCTCTCTGATGTGTATCTACTTCTGGTCTCCGAAACATCTCGAAAAAGAGAAAAAAAACAGCGCACCGCCAAATGGGGTCCCAAGAAATGTATTGTAAAAATCTTCTTTATTAATCTATCTAAAAGTGGAGGTTAACACCTCCTACGCGTTTCGTGTGAACATACACTTTATTAAGGAGTATGATTCAATTATTTATAAATGTAAATAAAGAGGTGGGGGGCCACAGATGAAGCCCTTGAGGGCCGTTTGTTGCCCACCAATGCAAAGTGTAAGCTGGTCATGACAGGGTCTCCCTTTGCCTCACGTGTCGATTTCTTGTTGCTCTTATTTCCATGTTAGTACTTTATTATCCTTGTGTTGTAATTTTTTTAAGCGCTGCATAAACAGTTGGGCAATAGAAATAAAAATATACGTACACACTGCTTCTACTTCCTATCATTGGATGCCCTTACTTGTACTACGTATACTCTATCTGGGATGACCTGCTGAGTTTTTTTTTTGATTATCCTTTCATAAATAAGCTTAAACCAGAGACTCACTATTTCACTCAAAGATACATTGCCATTCCACCACTCATGTCACTCCTGTATGCACTCAGAATGCTATTGAGTGACACCTGCCATGAAACCATTCACTCAGCCTTCTGGAATTACCCATTCTCTCACAGGCCCCAGTCAATCACTCAATACAATACAATGATCGTATTCAGTAACTCTCTTTCCGCCTCTCACAGACCAGGGGTGCGTAGTCAATAGTCACTTCTACGAGCACAAGACTCCAAGTTGTCAGGATGCCGAGGTCTAAGGCGCCAGACTCAAGCTTGATATCTTCCCATGTCGTGGGTGTTCTGGTCTCTGATGGAGGCGTGGGTTCAAATCCACTTCTGACATGTCTTTGTTACTTTTCAATGTTCTTATACCGTTGACCAATGCCTCACACTTCTCTCTTTTACAATCAATTCAAAATGCTGCGCTCTTCTGTGGTATTACTCTGGTCTCATGAAACATCTCGAAAAAGAGGAAAAAAAGCGCACCGCCAAAGTGGGTCCAAGCAAATGTATTGTAAAAAATCTTCTTTATTTAATCTATCTAAAAGGGAGGTTAACACCCCTCCTATGCGTTTCGTGTGAACATACACTTTATCAAGGATATTGCATTCAATTATTTATAAATGTAAATAAAGAGGTTGGGGGCCACAGGTGAAGCCCTTGAGGGCCGTTTGTTGCCCACAATGACAAAGTGTAAGCTTGTCATGACAGGGTCTCCCTTGCCTCACGTTGTCGATTTCTTGTTGCTCTTATTTCCATTGTTAGTACTTTATTATCCTTGTGTTGTAATTTTTTTAGAGCTGCATAAACAGTTGGCGCAATAGAAAAAAATATACGTACACACTGCTTCTACTTCCTATCATTGGAATGCCCTTACTTGTACTTACCTGTATACCTATCTGGGGATGACCTTGGTGAGTTTTTTTTTGTGATTCCTTTCATAAATGAAGATTAAAACACAGAGATCACTATTCACTCAAAGATACATTCTGCCATTCACTCCATCACTGAATCACTCACCTGTATGCCTCAGAATGCTATTGAGTGACATCCTGCCATGAAACCATTCACTCAGCCTTTGGACATTTACCCATTCTCTAGGCACCCATCAATCACTCACATACATATAATGATGTATTCAGTAACTCTTTCCGCCTCTCACAGACCAGGGGTGCGTAGTCAATCAGTCACTTCTACTAGCACAAGACTCAAGTTGTCAGGATGGCCGAGTGGTCTAAGGCGCCAGACTCAAGCTTGATATCTTCCCATGTCAGGGGTGTTCTGGTCTCTGTATGGGAGTGGGTTCAAATCCACTTCTGACATGTTTTGTTACTCTTTCAAATGTCTTATACCGTTTATACCTATACATCCTCATGCCCTCTGATTTTTTGGGGAGGGTTCTTAGTGGTGGCGGCGGGTGGAGGAATCCTTTGTTTCAGAGAAAATGGATTTATGAAAGTGGGCATTTCCTGTTTCGAAGATGGCCACCAAGCTACTTTCTCTTGGCGAGTCAATCACTAATGGGCCGGCTTTGGTCAGCATTGCTGACTGACTTTTTGGGTGTGACCTGTGACATCAGCACTGCCATTTAGCAGGTAATCTGCAGTCAGGAGGACATCTCGCATTAGATATACACCCAGGACTGTGTGACCTTATCCCTAAAAAGCATAGTCAGGAGGTCATCCTACATTAGATACCAAAATAGGATTGTTGAGCCTGTCAAGAGCTTTGCACTTGAGGAGTAAAGTGTTCCTAAACTGAGTTAACCAGTCAAACTGGTTCCAGGGTGACCAATGCTCACACTTCTTCTTTTACAATCAATTCAAAATTGCTTGCTCTTCTGATGTGTATCTACTTCTGGTCTCCTGAAACATCTCGAAAAAGAGGAAAAAAAACGCGCACCCCAAAGTGGGTCCCAAGCAAATGATTGTAAAAAATCTTCTTTATTTAATCTATCTAAAAGTGGAGGTTAACACCTCCTACGCGTTGTTGTGAACATACACTTTATCAAGGAGTATTGCATTCAATTATTTATAAATGTAAATAAAGAGGTTGGGGGCCACAGGTGAAGCCGAGGGCCGTTTGTTGCCACCAATGACAAAGTGTAAGCTTGTCAGACAGGGTCTCCCTTTGCCTCACGTTGTCGATTTCTTGTTGCTCTTATTTCCATTGTTAGTACTTTATTATCCTTGGGTTGTAATTTTTTAAGCGCTGCAAAACAGTTGGCGCAATAGAAAAAAAATATACGTACACACTGTTCTACTTCCTATCATTGGAATGCCCTTACTTGTACTTACCTGTATAACCTCTATCTGGGGATGACCTTGGGCTGAGTTTTTTTTGTGATATCCTTTCATAAATGAAGCATTAAAACACAGAAACTCACTATTTCACTCAAGATACATTCTGCCATTCACTCACTCACTGAATCACTCACCTGTATGCATCAGAATGCTATTGAGTGACATCCTGCCATGAAACCATTCACTCAGCTCTTGGACATTTACCATTCTCTCACAGGCACCCATCAATCACTCACATACAATACAATGACGTATTCAGTAACTCTTCCGCCTCTCACAGACCAGGGGTGCGTAGTCAATCAGTCATTCTACTGAGCACAAGACTCCAAGTTGTCAGGATGGCCGAGTGGTCTAAGGCGCCAGACTCAAGCTTGATATCTTCCCATGTCAGTGGGTGTTCTGGTCCGTATGGAGGTGGGTTCAAATCCCACTTCTGAACTTTTCGTTACTCTTTCAAATGTTCTTATAATTTATATCCTATACATCTCATGCCTCTGATTTTTTGGGGAGGGTTCTTAGTGGCGGCGGGTGGAGGATCCTTTGGTTACAGAGAAAATGGATTTATAGAAAGTGGGCATTTCTTGTCTTCGAAGATGGCCACCAAGCTACTTTCTCTTGGGAGTCAATCACTAATGGCGACGGCTTTGGTCAGCATTGCTGACTGACTTTTTGGGTGTGACCTGTGACATCAGCACTGCCATTTAGCAGTAATCGCAGCAGGAGGACATCCTGCATTAGATATACACCCAGGACTGTGTGACTTATCCCTAATAAGCGATAGTCAGGAGGTCATCCTACATTAGAAACAAAATAGGATTGTCTGAGCTCTCATAGAGCTTTGCACTTAGGGAGTAAAGTGTTCCTAAACTGTTAACCAGTCAAACTGGTTCCAGGTGTGACCAATGCCTCACACTTCTCTCTTTTACAATCAATTCAAAATGCTGCTGCTCTTCGAGTGTGATCTTCTTCTGGTCTCCTGAAACATCTCGAAAAAGAGAAAAAAAACAGCGCACCGCCAAAGTGGGTCCCAAGCAAATGTATTGTAAAAAATCTTCTTTATTTAATCTATCTAAAGTGGAGGGAACACCCTCCTACGCGTTTCGTGTGAACATACACTTTATCAAGGAGTATTGCATTCAATTATTTATAAATGTAAATAAAGAGGTTGGGGGCCACAGGTGAAGCCCTTGGGGCCGTTTTGTGCCCACCAATGACAAAGTGTAAGCTTGTCATGACAGGTGTCTCCTTTGCCTCACGTTGTCGATTTCTTGTTGCTTTATTTCCATTGTTAGTACTTTATTATCCTTGTGTTGTAATTTTTTTAAGCGCTGCATAAACAGTTGGCGCAATAGAAATAAAAATATACGTACACACTGCTTCTACTTCCTATCATTGGAATGCCCTTACTTGTACTTACCTGTATACCTCTATCTGGGATGACCTTGGCTGAGTTTTTTTTTGTGATATCTTTCATAAATGAAGCATTAAAACACAGGACTCACTATTTCACTCAAAGATATTCTGCCATTCACTCACTCACTGAATCACTCACCTGTATGCACTCAGAATGTATTGAGTGACATCCTGCCATGAAACCATTCCACAGCCTTTTGGACTTTACCCATTCTCTCACAGGCACCCATCAATCACTCACTACAATACAATGATCTATCAGTAACTCTCTTTCCGCCTCTCACAGACCAGGGGGCGTAGTCTAGTCAATCAGTCACTTATCTGAGCACAAGACTCCAAGTTGTCAGGATGGCCGAGTGGTCTAAGGGCCCAGACTCAAGCTTGAATCTTCCCATGTCAGTGGGTGTTCTGGTCTCTGTATGGAGGCGTGGGTTCAAATCCCACTTCTGACATGTTCTTTTGTTACTCTTTCAATGTTCTTATACCGTTTATATCCTATACATCCTCATGCCCTCTGATTTTTGGGGAGGGTTCTTAGTGGCGGCGGTGGAGGACCTTTGGTTACAGAGAAAATGGATTTATAGAAAGTGGGCATTTCTGTCTTCGAAGATGGCCACCAAGCTACTTTCTCTTGGCGAGTCAATCACTAATGGCGACGGCTTTGGTCAGCATTGCTGACTGACTTTTTGGGTGTGACCTGTGACATCAGCACTGCCATTTAGCAGGTAATCTGCAGTCAGGAGGACATCCTGCATTAGATATACACCCAGGACTGTGTGACCTTATCCCTAATAAGCGAGATCAGGAGGTCATCCTACATTAGATAACAAAATAGGATTGTCTGAGCCGTCTAGAGCTTTGCACTTTAGGGAGTAAAGTGTTCCTAAACTGAGTTAACCAGTCAAACTGGTTCCAGTGTGACCAATGCCTCCAACTCTCTTCTTTTACAATCAATTCAAAATGCTGCTGCTCTTCTGATGTGTATCTACTTCTGGTCTCCTGAAACATCTCGAAAAAGAGGAAAAAAACAGCGCACCACCAAAGTGGGTCCCAAGCAAATGTATTGTAAAAAATCTTCTTATTTAATCTATCTAAAAGTGGAGGTTAACACCCTCCTACGCGTTTCGTGTGAACATACACTATCAAGGAGTATTGATTCAATTATTTATAAATGTAAATAAAGAGGTTGGGGGCCACAGGTGAAGCCCTTGAGGGCCGTTTGTTGCCCACCAATGAAAAGTGTAAATTGTCATGACAGGGTCCCCTTTGCCTCACGTTGTCGATTTCTTGTTGCTCTTATTTCCATTGTTAGTACTTTATTATCCTGTGTTGTAATTTTTTTAAGCGCTGCTAAACAGTTGGCGCAATAGAAATAAAATATACGTCACACTGCTTCTACTTCCTATCATTGGAATGCCCTTACTTGTACTTACCTGTATACCTTATCTGGGGATGACCTTGGCTGAGTTTTTTTGTGATATCCTTCATAAATGAAGCATTAAAACACAGAGACTCCATATTTCACTCAAAGATCATTCTGCCATTCACTCACTCACTGAATCACTCACCTGTATGCACTCAGAATGCTATTGAGTGACATCCTGCCATGAAACCATTCACTCAGCCTTTGGACATTTACCCATTCTCTCACAGGCACCCAGTCAATCACTCAAACATACAATGATCGTATTCAGTACTCTCTTTCCGCCTCTCACAGACCCGGGGTGCGTAGTCAATCAGTACTTCTACTGAGCACAAGACTCCAGTTGTCAGGATGGCCGAGTGGTCTAAGGGCCAGACTCAAGCTGATATCTTCCCATGTCGTGGGTGTTCTGGTTCTGTATGGAGGCGTGGGTTCAAATCCCATTCTGACATGTTCTTTTGTTACTCTTTCAAATGTTCTTATACCGTTTATATCCTATACATCCTCATGCCCTCTGATTTTTTGGGGAGGGTTCTTAGTGGCGGCGGGTGGAGGATCCTTTGGTTACAGAGAAAATGGATTATAGAAAGTGGCATTTCCTGTCTTCGAAGATGGCCACCAGCTACTTTCTCTTGGCGAGTCAATCACTAATGGCGACGGCTTTGGTCAGCATTGCGACTGACTTTTTGGGGTGACCTGTGACATCAGCACTGCCATTTAGCAGGTAATCTGCAGTCAGGAGGACATCCTGCATTAGATATACAACCAGGACTGTGTGACCTTATCCCTAATAAGCGATAGTCAGGAGGTCATCCTACATTAGATAACAAAATAGGATTGTCTGAGCCTGTCATAGAGCTTTGCACTTTAGGGAGTAAAGTGTTCCTAAACTGAGTAACCAGTCAAACTGGTTCCAGGGTGACCAATGCCTCACACTTCTCTTTTTACAATCAATTCAAAATGCTGCTGTCTTCTGATGTGTATCTACTTCTGGTCTCCTGAAACATTCGAAAAAGAGAAAAAAAACAGCGCACCGCCAAAGTGGGTCCCAAGCAAATGTATTGTAAAAATCTTCTTATTTTAATCTATCTAAAAGTGGAGGTTAACACCCTCCTAGCGTTTCGTGTGAACATACACTTTATCAAGGAGTATTGCATTCAATTATTTATAAATGTAAATAAAGAGGTTGGGGGCACAGGTGAAGCCCTTGAGGGCCTTTGTTGCCCACCAATGACAAAGTGTAAGCTTGTCATGACAGGGTCTCCCTTTGCCTCACGTTGTCGATTTCTTGTTGCTCTTATTTCCATTGTTAGTACTTTATTATCCTTGTGTTGTAATTTTTTTAAGCGCTGCATAAACAGTTGGCGCAAGAAATAAATATACGTACACACTGTTCTACTTCCTATCATTGGAATGCCCTTACTTGTACTTAGTATACCTTATCTGGGGATGACCTGGCTGAGTTTTTTTTTGTGATTCCTTTCATAAATGAAGCATTAAAACACAGAGACTCACTATTTCACTAAAGATAATTCTGCCCTTCACTCACTCACTGAATCACTCACCTGTATGCACTCAGAATGCATTGAGTGACATCCTGCCATGAAACCATTCACTCAGCCTGTGACATTTACCCATTCTCTCACAGGCACCCAGTCAATCACTCACATACAATACAATGATCGTATTCAGTAACTCTCTTTCCGCCTCTCACAGACCAGGGGTGCGTAGTCAATCAGTCACTTCACTGAGCACAAGACTCCAGTGTCAGGATGGCCGAGTGGTCTAAGGCGCCAGACTCAAGCTTGTAATCTTCCATGTCGTGGGTGTTCTGGTCTCTGTATGGAGGCGTGGGTTCAAATCCCACTTCTGACATGTTCTTTTGTTACTCTTTCAAATGTCTTATTCCGTTTATATCTCATACATCCTCATGCCCTTGATTTTTGGGGAGGGTTCTTAGTGGCGGCGGGGTGGAGGATCCTTTTGTTACAGAAGAAATGGATTTATAGAAAGTGGCATTTCCTGTCTTCGAAGATGGCCACCAAGCTACTTTCTCTTGGCGAGTCAATCACTAATGGCGACGGCTTTGGTCAGCATTGCTGACTGACTTTTTGGGTGTGACCTGTGACATCAGCACTGCATTTAGCAGTAATCTGCAGTCAGGAGGACATCCTGATTAGATATACCCAGGACTGTGTGACCTTATCCCTAATAAGCGATAGTCAGGAGGTCATCCTACTTAGATAACAAAAAATGGATTGTCTGAGCCTGTCATAGAGCTTTGCACTTTAGGGAGTAAAGTGTTCCTAAACTGAGTTAACCAGTCAAACTGGTTCCAGTGTGACCAATGCTCACACTTCTCTCTTTTACAATCAATTCAAAATGCTGCTGCTCTTCTGATGTGTATCTACTTCTGGTCCCTGAAAACATCTCGAAAAAGAGAAAAAAAAACAGCGCACCGCCAAAGTGGGTCCCAAGCAAATGTATTGTAAAAAATCTTCTTTATTTAATCTATCTAAAAGGGAGGTTAACACCCTCCTAGCGCTTTCGTGGTGAACATAAACTTTATCAAGGAGGATTGCATTCAATTATTAAATGTAAATAAAAGAGGTTGGGGGCACAGGTGAAGCCCTTGAGGGCCTTGTTGCCCACCAATGACAAAGTGTAAGCTTGTCATGACAGGGTCTCCCTTTGCCTCACGTTGTCGATTTCTTGTTGCTCTTATTTCATTGTTAGTACTTTATTATCCTTGTGTTGTAATTTTTTTAAGCGCTGCATAAACAGTTGGCGCAATAGAATAAAAAATATACGTACAACATGCTTCTACTTCCTATCATGGAATGCCTACTTGTACTTACCTGTATACCTCTATCTGGGGATGACCTTGGCTGAGTTTTTTTTTGTGATATCCTTTCATAAATGAAGCATTAAAACACAGAGACTCACTTCACTCAAGATACATTCTGCCATTCACCACTCACTGAATCACTACCCTGTATGCACTCAGAATGCTATTGAGGGACATCCTGCCATGAAACCATTCACTCACCTTCTGGACATTACCCATTCTCTCACAGGCACCCAGTCAATCACTCACATACAATACAATGATCGTATCAGTAACTCTCTTTCCCTCTCAAAGACCAGGGGTGCGTAGTCAATCAGTACTCTACTGAGCACAAGACTCCAAGTTGTCAGGATGGCCGAGTGGTCTAAGGCGCCAGACTCAAGCTTGATATCTTCCCATGTCAGGGGTGTTCTGGTCTCTGTATGGAGGCGTGGGTTAAATCCCACTTCTGACATGTTCTTTTGTTACTCTTTCAAATGTCTTTTACCGTTTATATCCTATACATCTCATGCCCTTGATTTTTTTGGGAGGTTCTTAGTGGCGGCGGGTGGAGGATCCTTTGGTTACAGAGAAAATGGATTATAGAAAGTGGGCATTTCTGTCTTCGAAGATGGCCACCAAGCTACTTTCTCTTGCGCAGTCAATCATAATGGCGACGGCTTTGGTCAGCATTGGACTGACTTTTGGGTGTGACCTGTGACATCAGCACTGCCATTTAGCAGGTAATCTGCAGTCAGGAGGACATCTGCATTAGATATACACCCAGGACTGTGTGACCTTATCCCTAAAAAGCGATAGTCAGGAGGTCATCCTACATTAGATAACAAAATAGGATTGTTTGAGCTGTCATAGAGCTTTGCACTTTAGGGAGTAAAGTGTTCCTAAACTGAGTTAACCAGTCAAACTGGTTCCAGGGTGACCAATGCCTCACACTTCTCCTTTTACAATCAATTCAAAATGCTGCTGCTCTTCTGATGTGTATCTATTCTGGTCTCCTGAAACATCTCGAAAAAGAGAAAAAAAACAGCGCACCGACCAAAGTGGGTCCCAAGCAAAGTATGTTTGTAAAAAATCTTCTTTATTTAATCTATCTAAAAGTGGAGGTTAACACCCTCCTAGCGTTTCGTGTGAACAAATTTATCAGGAGTATTGCATTCAATTATTATAAATGTAATAAAGAGGTTGGGGGACAGGTGAAGCCCTTGAGGGCCGTTTGTTGCCCACCATGACAAAGTGTAAGCTTGTCATGACAGGGTCTCCCTTTGCCTCAGTTGTCGATTTCTTGTTGCTCTTATTTCCATTGTGTTACTTATTATCCTTGTGTTGTAATTTTTTTAAGCGCTGCATAAACAGTTGGCGCAATAGAAATAAAAAACGTAAACACTGCTTCTACTCCTATCATTGGAATGCCCTTACTTGTACTTACCTGTATACCTCTATTGGGGATGACTTGGCTGAGTTTTTTTTTGTGATATCCTTTCATAAATGAAGCATTAAAACACAGAGACTCACTATTTCACTCAAAGATACATTCTGCCATTCACTCACTCACTGAATCACTCACCTGTAGCACTCAGAATGCTATGAGTGACATCCTGCCATGAAACCATTCACTCAGCCTTTTGGACCTTTACCCATCTCTCAAAGGCACCCAGTCAATCACTCACATACAATACAATGATCGTATTCAGTAACTCTCTTTCCGCTCTCACAGACCAGGGGTGCGTAGTCAATCAGTCACTTCTACTGAGCACAAGACTCCAAGTTGAGGATGGCCGAGTGGTCTAAGGCGCCAGACTCAAGCTTGATTCTTCCCATGTCGTGGGGTGTTCTGGTCTCTGTATGGAGGCGTGGGTTCAAATCCCTTCTGACATGTTCTTTTGTTACTCTTTCAATGTTCTATACCGTTTATTATATACATCCTCATGCCCTCTGATTTTGGGGAGGGTTCTAGTGGCGGGGTGGAGGATCCTTTGGTTACAGAGAAAATGGATTTATAGAAAGTGGCATTTCCTGTCTTCGAAGATGGCCACCAAGCTACTTTCTCTTGGCGAGTCAATCACTAATGGCGACGGCTTTGGTCGCATTGTGACTGACTTTTTGGGTGTGACCTGTGACATCAGCACTGCCATTTAGCAGGTAATCTGCAGTCAGGAGGACATCCTGCATTAGATATACACCCAGAGATGTGTGACCTTATCCCTAATAAGCGATAGTCAGGAGGTCATCCTACATTAGATAACAAATAGGATTGTCTGAGCCGTTCATAGAGCTTTGCACTTTAGGGAGTAAAGTGTTCCTAAACTGAGTTAACCAGTCAAACTGGTTCCAGGGTGACCAATGCCTCACACTTCTCTCTTTTACAATCAATTCAAAATGCTGCTGCTCTTCTGATGTGTATCTACTTCTGGTCTCTGAAACATCTCGAAAAAAGAGAAAAAAACAGCGCACCGCCAAAGTGGGCTCAAGCAAATGTATTGTAAAAAATCTTCTTTATTTATCTATCTAAAAGTGGAGGTTAACACCTCCTAGCGTTCGTGTGAACATACACTTTATCAAGGAGTATTGCATTCAATTATTTATAAAGTAAATAAAGAGGTTGGGGGCCACGGTGAGCCCTTGAGGGCCGTTTGTTGCCCACCAATGACAAAGTGTAAGCTTGTCATGACAGGGTCTCCCTTTGCCTCACGTTGTCGATTTCTTGTGCTCTTATTTCCATTGTTAGTACTTTATTATCCTTGTGTTGTAATTTTTTAAGCGCTGATAAACAGTTGGCGCAATAGAAATAAAAATATACGTACACACTGCTTCTACTTCCTATCATTGGAATGCCCTTACTTGTACTTACCTGTATACCTCTATCTGGGGATGACCTTGGCTGAATTTTTTTTTGTGAATCCTTTCATAAATGAAGCATTAAAACACAGAGACTCACTATTTCACTCAAAGATACATTCTGCCATTCACTCACTCACTGAATCACTCACCTGTATGCACTCAGAATGCTATTGAGTGACATCCTGCCATGAAACCATTCACTCACCTTCTGGACATTTACCCATTCTCTCACAGGCACCCAGTCAATCACTCAAATACAATACAATGATCGTATTCAGTAACTCTCTTTGCCTTCACAGACCAGGGGTGCGTAGTCAATCAGTCACTTCTACTGAGCACAAGACTCCAAGTTGTCAGGATGGCGAGTGGTCAAGGGCCAGACTCAAGTGATATCTTCCCATGTCAGTGGGTGTTCTGGTCTCTGTATGGAGGCGTGGGGCAAATCCCACTTCTGACATGTTCTTTTGTTACTCTTTCAAATGTTCTTATACCGTTTAAATCCTATACATCCTCATGCCTCTGATTTTTTGGGGAGGGTTCTTAGTGGCGGCGGGTGGAGGATCCTTTGGTTACAGAGAAAATGGATTATAGAAAGTGGGCATTTCTGTCTTCGAAGATGGCCACCAAGCTACTTTCTCTTGGCGAGTCAATCACTAATGGCGACGGCTTTGGTCAGCATTGCTGACTGACTTTTGGGTGTGACCTGTGACATCAGCACTGCCATTTAGCAGGTAAATGCAGTCAGGAGGACATCCTGCATAGATATACACCCAGGACTGTGTGACCATCCCTAATAACGATAGTCAGGAGGTCACCTACATTAGATAACAAAATAGGATTGTTGAGCCTGTCATAGAGTTGCACTTTAGGAGTAAAGTGTTCCTAAACTGAGTTAACCAGTCAAACTGGTTCCAGTGTGACCAATGCCTCACACTTCTCTCTTTACAATCAATTCAAAATGCTGCTGCTCTTCTGATGTGTATCTACTTCTGTCTCCTGAAAAATCTCGAAAAAGAGAAAAAAAAACAGCGCACCGCCAAAGTGGGTCCCAAGCAAATGTATTGTAAAAAATCTTCTTTATTTAATCTATCTAAAAGTGGAGGTTAACACCCTCCTAGGTTCGTTCGTGTGAACATACAATTATCAAGGAGTATTGATTCAATTATTATAAATGTAAATAAAGAGGTTGGGGGCCACAGGTGAAGCCCTTGAGGGCGTTTGTTGCCCACCAATGACAAAGTGTAAGCTTGTCATGACAGGGTCTCCCTTGCCTCACGTTGTCGATTTCTTGTTGTCTATTTCCATTGTTAGTACTTTATTATCCTTGTGTTGTAATTTTTTAAGCGCTGCATAAACAGTTGGCGCAATAGAAATAAAAATATACGTACACACTGCTTTACTTCCTATCATTGGAATGCCCTTACTTGTACTTACCTGTATACCTCTACTGGGGATGACTTGGCTGAATTTTTTTTTGTGATATCCTTTCATAAATGAAGCATTAAAACACAGAGACTCACTATTTCACTCAAAGATACATTCTGCCATTCACTCACTCACTGAATCAATCACCTGTATGCATCAGAATGCTATTGAGTGACATCCTGCATGAAACCATTCACTCAGCTTTTGGACCTTTACCCATTCTCTCACAGGCACCCATCAATCACTCACATACAATACAATGATCGTATTCAGTAACTCTCTTTCCGCCCTCTACAGACCAGGGGTGCGTAGTCAATCAGTCATTTACTGAGCACAAGACTCCAAGTTGTCAGGATGGCCGAGTGGTCTAAGGCGCCAGACTCAAGCTTGATACTTCCCATGTCGTGGGTGTTCTGGTCTCTGTATGGAGGCGTGGGTTCAAATCCCACTTCTGACATGTTCTTTTGTTACTCTTTCAAATGTTCTATACCGTTTTATACTATACATCCTCATGCCCTCTGATTTTTTGGGGAGGGTTCTTATGTGTGGCGGCGGGTGGAGGATCCTTTGGTACAGAGAAAATGGATTTATAGAAAGTGGGCATTTCCTGTCTTCGAAGATGGCCACCAAGCTACTTTCTTGGCGAGTCAATCACTAATGGCGACGGCTTTGGTCAGCATTGTGACGACTTTTGGGTGTGACCTGTGACATCAGCACTGCCATTAGCAGGTAATCTGCAGTCCGGAGGACATCTGCATTAGATATACACCCAGGACTGTGTGACCTTATCCCTAATAAGCGATAGTCAGGAGGTCATCCTACATTAGATAACAAAATAGGATTGTCTGAGCCTGTCATAGAGCTTTGCACTTTAGG
Source organism: Ascaphus truei (assembly GCA_036426205.1). Taxonomy (NCBI): domain Eukaryota; kingdom Metazoa; phylum Chordata; class Amphibia; order Anura; family Ascaphidae; genus Ascaphus; species Ascaphus truei. Next base: position 15,806 of record WSYH01006582.1, on the reverse strand, counting down.
GAGTAAAGTGTTCCTAAACTGAGTTAACCAGTCAAACTGGTTCCAGGGTGACAATGCCTCACACTTCTCTCTTTTACAATCAATTCAAAATGCTGCTGCTCTTCTGATGTGTATCTACTTCTGGTCCCCTGAAACATCCGAAAAAGAGGAAAAAAAAACAGCGCCACGCCAAAGTGGGGCCAAGCAAATGTATTGTAAAAAATCTTCTTTATTTAATCTATCTAAAAGTGGAGGTTAACACCCTCCTAGGTCGTGTGAACATACACTTTATCAAGGAGTATTGCATTCAATTATTTATAAATGTAAATAAAGAGGTTGGGGGCCACAGGTGAAGCCCTTGAGGGCGTTGTTGCCCACCAATGACAAAGTGTAAGCTTGTCAGACAGGGTCTCCCTTTGCCTCACGTTGTCGATTTCTTGGTGCTCTATTTCCATTGTTAGTACTTTATTATCCTGTGTTGTAATTTTAAGCGCTGCAAAACAGTTGGCGCAATAGAAATAAAATATACGTACACACTGCTTCTACTTCCTATCATTGGAATGCCCTTACTTTTACTTACCTGTATACCTCTATCTGGGGATGACCTTGGCTGATTTTTTTGTGATATCCTTTCATAAATGAAGCATTAAAACACAGAGACTCACTATTCACTCAAAGATACATTCTGCCATTCATCACTCACTGAATCAATCACCTGTATGCACTCAGAATGCTATTGAGTGACATCCTGCCATGAAACCATTCACTCAGCCTGTGACACTTTACCATTCTCTACAGGCACCCATCAATCACTCACATACAATACAATGATCGTATTCAGTAACTCTCTTTCCGCCTCTCACAGACCAGGGGTGCGTTGTCAATCAGTCACTTCTACTGAGCACAAGACTCCAAGTTGTCAGGATGGCCGAGTGGTCTAAGGCGCCAGACTCAAGCTTGATATCTTCCATGTCGTGGGTGTTCTGGTTCTCGTATGGAGGCGGGGTTCAAATCCCACTTCTGAAATGTTCTTTTGTTACTCTTTCAAATGTTCTTAACCGTTTATATCCTATACATCCTCATGCCCTCTGATTTTTTGGGGAGGGTTCTTAGTGGCGCGGGGGTGGAGGATCCTTTGGTTACAGAGAAAATGGATTTATAGAAAGTGGGCATTTCCTGTCTTCGAAGATGGCACCAAGCTACTTTCTTGGCGAGTCAATCACTAATGGCGACGGCTTTGGTCAGCATTGCTGACTGACTTTTTGGGTGTGACCTGTGACATCAGACACTGCCATTTAGCAGGTAACTTGCAGTCAGGAGGACATCCTGCATTAGATATACACCCAGGACTGTGTGACCTTATCCCTAATAAGCGATAGTCAGGAGGTCCACTACATTAGATACCAAAATAGGATTGTCTGAGCCTGTCATAGAGCTTTGCACTTTAGGGAGTGAAAGTGTCCTAAACTGAGTTAACCAGTCAAACTGGTTCCAGTGTGACCAATGCTCACACTTCTCTCTTTACAATCAATTCAAAATGCTGCTGTCTTCTGATGTGTATCTACTTGGTCTCCTGAAACATCTCGAAAAAGAGAAAAAAAACAGCGCACCGCCAAAGTGGGGTCCCAAGCAAATGTATTGTTAAAAATCTTTATTTAATCTATCTAAAAGTGGAGGTTAACACCCCTCCATGCGTTTCGTGTGAACATACACTTTATAAGGAGTATTGCATTCAATTATTTATAAATGTAAATAAAGAGGTTGGGGGCCACAGGTGAAGCCCTTGAGGGCCGTTGTTGCCCACCAATGACAAAGTGTAAGCTGTCATGACAGGGTCTCCCTTTGCCTCACGTTGTCGATTTCTTGTGCTCTTATTTCCATTGTTAGTACTTTATTATCCTTGTGTTGTAATTTTTTTAAGCGCTGCCTAAACAGTTGGCGCAAAATATAAATAAATATACGTCACCACTGCTTTACTTCCTATCATTGGAAAGCCCTTATTGTACTTACCTGTATACCTTCTATCTGGGGATGACCTTGGTGAGTTTTTTTTTGTGATATCCTTTCTAAATGAAGCATTAAAACACAGAGACTCAAATTTCACTAAGATACATTCTGCCATTACTCACTCACTGAATCACTCACCTGTATGCAATCTAGAATGCTATTGAGTGACATCCTGCCATGAAACCATTCACTCAGCCTTTTGGCCTTACCATTCTCTCACAGGCACCCAGTCAATCACTCACATACCATACAATGATCGTATTCAGTAACTCTCTTTCCGCCTCTCACAGACCAGGGGTGCGTAGTCAATCAGTCACTTCTACTGAGCACAAGACTCCCAGTTTGCAGGATGGCCGAGGGTCTAAGGCGCCAGACTCAAGCTTGATATCTTCCCATGTCAGTGGGTGTTCTGGTCTCGTATGGAGGCGTGGGTTCAAATCCCATTCTGACATGTTCTTTGTTTACTCTTCAAATGTTTTTTATACCGTTTATATCCTATACATCCTCATGCCTCTGATTTTTGGGGAGGGTCTTAGTGGGGCGGCGGTGGAGGATCCTTTGGTTACAGAGAAAATGGATTTATAGAAGGGGGGCATTTCCTTGCGAAGATGGCCACCAACTAATTTCTTTGGCGAGTCAATCACTAATGGCGACGGCTTTGGTCAGCATTTGACTGACTTTTGGGTGTGGACCTGTGACATCAGCAATGCCATTTAGCAGGTAATCTGCAGTCAGGAGGACATCCTGCATTAGATATACACCCAGGACTGTGTGACCTTATCCTAATAAGCGATAGTCAGGAGGTCATCCTACATTAGAACCAAAATAGGATTGTTTGAGCCTGTCATAGAGCTTTGCACTTTAGGGAGTAAAGTGTTCCTAAACTGAGTTAACAGTCAAACTGGTTCCAGTGTGACCAATGCCTCACACTTCTCTCTTTTACAATCAATTCAAAATGCTGCTGCTCTTCTGATGTGTATCTACTTCTGGTCTCTGAAACATCTCGAAAAAGAGAAAAAAACAGCGCACCACCAAAAGTGGGTCCCAAGCAAATGTTTGTAAAAAATCTTCTTTATTTAATCTATCTAAAAGTGGAGGTTAACACCCTCCTACAGCGTTGTGTGAACATACACTTTATCAAGGGTATTGCATTCAATTATTTATAATGTAAATAAAGAGGTTGGGCCACAGGTGAAGCCCTGAGGGCCGTGTTGTCCCACCAATGACAAAGTGTAGATGTCATGACAGGGTCTCCCTTTGCCTCACGTTGTCGATTTCTTGTGCTCTTATTTCCATTGTTAGTACTTTATTATCCTTGTTTGTTAATTTTTTAAGCGCTGCATAAACAGTTGGCGCAAATAGAAATAAAAATATACGTACACACTGCTTCTACTTCCTACATTGGAATGCCCTTACTTGTACTTACCTGTATACCTCTATCTGGGGATGACCTTGGCTGAGTTTTTTTTTTGTGATATCCTTCATAAATGAAGCAATTAAAAACAGAGACTCCACTATTTCACAAAGATACATTCTGCATTCATCACTCACTGAATCACTCACCTGTATGCACTCAGAATGCTATGAGTGACATCCTGCCATGAAACCATTCACTCAGCCTTCTGGACATTTACCCATTCTCTCACAGGCACCCAGTCAATCACTCACCTACAATACAATGATCGTATTCAGTAAATCTCTTTCCGCCTCTCACAGACCAGGGGTGCGTAGTCAATCAGTCACTTCTACTGAGCACAAGACTCCAAGTTGTCAGGATGGCCGATGGTCTAAGGCGCCAGAACAAGCTTGATATCTCCCATGTCAGTGGGTGTGTTCTGGTCTCTGTATGGAGGCGTGGGTTCAAATCCCACTTCTGACATGTTCTTTGTTACTCTTTCAAATGTTCTTATACCGTTATATCCTATACATCCTCATGCCCTCTGATTTTTTGGGGAGGGTTCTTGGGAGGGTCTTAGTGGCGGCGGGTGGAGAGATCCTTGGGTACAGAGAAAATGGATTTATAGAAAGTGGCATTCCTGTCTTCGAAGATGGCCACCAAGCTAATTCTCTTGGCGAGTCAATCACTAATGGCGACGGCTTTGGTCAGCATTGTGACTGACTTTTTGGGGTGTGACCTGTGACATCAGCACTGCCATTTAGCAGGTAATCTGCAGTCAGGAGGACATCTGATTAGAATACACCCAGGACTGTGTGACCTTATCCCTAATAAGCGATAGTCAGGAGGTCATCCTACATTAGATAACAAAATAGGATTGTCTGAGCCTGTCCTTACGAGCTTTGCACTTTAGGGAGTAAAGTGTTCCTAAAACTGAGTTAACCAGTCAAACTGGTTCCAGGTGACCAATGCCTCACACTTCTCTCTTTTACAATCAATTCAAAAATGCTGCTGCTGCTCTTCTGATGTGTATCTACTTCTGGTCTCCTGAAACCGTCCGAAAAAGAGAAAAAAAACAGCGCACCGCCAAAGTGGGTGAGGGTCCCTAGAGATGTTCTAAAACTCGATCGTACATAGAAGTCTTCTACAATCGTCCCCGTCATCCTCCTGACACCCGACCTAGGACCATCCCCCTTGCAAATTTCTGTACGGCTCCCCAGTCCCACACAGTCTATCTAAGTAGCGCGTCGGCGGCCGCACGCGTCCTTCATATTCTTCAGGCACAGTACCTGGAGTTCAGAACAGAGAGGACACTTTCGCGACGTTTCTGGTCCCCGAAAGCTTGTGGAGCACCACTTACAGTGACCTTTGTAGTAATAGTAGCACATCTGCACCGTATTGCAGAGCGATTTCTGACTTGGAAATCGACATTTTATAAAGGAACCATTTGCATAAACATAGTTGTGTGTATCGATTATTGGATAAACTTTGAGCTAGGTGCCGGGAGGAATACGAAAAAGAAAGAAACGTAACGCAAGCCAGGTTTCACATCCTTTGTCTCAAGGTTATACTCATAGTTTAATGATGTTTATACCAGCAAAAGAAGATATGGTTTGAGGCGTTAAATAGGCTTAAAGAGGGCGTAACCTGGGTGTGTTGGGCGTAGCTTTGATTAGAGGCGTGATTTAGGGGCAGGGACATATTAGTGGCATGATTTTTGGGACGTGTTTCTCCCATACAGGCAATGTCTGAATACATCAGCTTATCATTGTCTGTTATCAAAGAGACCTTGAATCTCTAGCAATTAATGATGCATTTTGGCCCTCTTTCAGTGGAACCAGGCCTTGTGTTAAATTTGACTACAGAGCAGGAAACTAAACAATACAAAAACGTATCTTAGAATATCCTGAGGCAGGGAGAAGGAAATGTAGTCTGCGCAAGAAACTGAGGGCCTTAGGATTATATTCAGCAAAAGCTGACTTACAAAAATCTTAACAAGTTATGATTGCAGACAAATGATGCCTTAACACAAGTGTAGATCTTGCCGGAACTACTGGTGCCTAACAATCGCAAAGGATTTATTGGTGCAAAATTGACCCACAGAAATCACAAATTAGTTGCCGTTTAGTGCGCCTACGACCAAAACTTTTTTTCCTCAATGTGAGTTTTGAAAGCGTATGGAGTGCTTTAGTCGAAACAGATTGCCTCACACACATGGGATGCACAGGACCACACATGGGATGCAACATGACACAGGGGATGCACAATGTATAGCAGGTCCACCAGGCTTACCCTGATCTCCGCTGCAATGGGAGGAGAATAAGGGAACGGTTTGCAGAGCATGCAGGGAGCGGCGGTGCCGGTTTACACCAGAGGCTCCCTGGTGGCAATGGCATCCAGGGCGCCGCCATTTGTACTGCGCTATGCGCAGGAGAGTATCGGAGGGCGATGGCGTCAGATAAGAGGTTGCGCTGAGCGAGAGAGAGTGGTTGCGGTTATAGAATACAAGTCACATTGAGCCCAGCCAGAACCAAGTGACGCCAGGGAGAGCCCATAGGGCGATAGGAGACTATGCAGGACGAGGTAGGAAGAGGTAGGAGGTTGCGCAGGGGAGCACGCAGGCAGGAGAAGATGGGTGGGAGAGGGGACGAGGAAGGAGCTCAGTGTGTCGAGAGGCAAGTTAGGAGCCTCACCACTAGGCCAGTAGAACCCCCTGGCCAGAGAGAGGGCCCTGAGTCATCAGTCGTCAGAGTTAAGGTAGCGACACAGGACTTAGAATAGGACCTGTCAACATTGTGAGTGACAGCTGCTAAAGACACAGAGATGTCACAGGCACCATTCAGAGGTTTGGGACAAGAACTCTTCAGCCATATAATAGCCATCGGTAGGGGATCGCCCCGGAGGTATCAAGGCAGTCTCAGCGTCGTCGGATCCTTTGTGAAGTCTGTTTGCGGGGGCCGAGGCTGCAGGATTGCGCTCGGCAGGTACATCCATTCAGGCACCACCTATAATGATAATTCCAATTAGTGGCGGCGCCGTCAACACCACATGCACTACTTTGGGGTATGGGAAACGGTGTGGGAAACACGGTTTGATGGTAGCGTCCCTGTGGGACACGTTAGTTAGGTCTCATTGAAGAGTAACTCTGATAGGATAGACAATGCATGGTATGGCTTACCGCTAGTAGTAAAGCTAGGTTGCTTTTACAATGCTGTGTTGTGTAGTATTGCTATATGTCCGTTGAGGGAGCAACTCACGCTCTGCTGGGAGCCATCGCAGGTGGAGGCGCTGCATTTGATAGAGGTACTCTACTATAAATCTAGTGCCCAGGCTTTCCGTCGGCAGAGGGCTTAGGCCCTGTAGCTACGTAGCAGGTTATACAGCATTGGTAGTTGAGTGTACTGTATTAAGAAGGAAACAGGGATACACACAACGACATGTACTAAAACAAAAAAAAAGGATATTATATTGTCGGCATAACAAAAGTGGAAGCGCCAGAAATCTGCCAAGATGAAACCTCGCGTAACCCGAAAGATTCGTTACAGTTACTATATCATATTACAGTATCAACCCAAAAATTATTTGATGCAGTGGCAGCAGAGATGTTTTATTATCTCGCGGAACAATAGTATATCCAGTAAACTATTATAAATGATATAACAATGCATAAAAGTACCATATTTCATGTAATTCTAGACATCATACTTGTACATATGATTCTGTTTTAAATTGAAATTGTATTCAATCAGAGTGTATTACCAGTACACAATGCATCACAAATTCTATCAAACAACAACTACGCACCATAGTATGAAAGCCACATACAAAGTCTTTCATACATCTCAGCATATTTGTGAATGTTGATAAAATTTTTAGCACTCAAATTACAATTATGACAAATAGATCTTAGTAATTAGGCCCTCAATGTTCAGATAGGGATGTACTGCATGCATTATGTTTAGGTGATGGAATTCATCTCCTGACAATACAGTATTTAGGTAACCAATAATAATAATAAGATCTCCCCGTTATAAACGCGATTTGTTACAACGCGATCCGCTTATAACGCGATGCAAGCGTGCTCCCAATTTTCAGGTTATTTATTGAATTACTTACATACGATTAGTGGATATTAAATATCTTTATTGTACAAGGCCTACAATGGTACATTATTTCTAAAGCGTCTGGTCTAACACGATACGCTATCAGGCGAGCGATTCTTTGGACCCAAGCACAGCGTTATAGGGGGTTTTGCGTTGTAGTACTGTCTTAGTTCTGCTAGTCGGTTAGTTAGTATGAGCTCTGATTTGACGATTCTACTGTAATTAGTGGTCAGAGGCACAAGTAAAAAAAGGAATTCCAAAGTCCCACAAAGAGTATGGTTTTCGTTCGTTTGTTAAACCTTTGATGTGCATTAGCCAACTCGTTTTATTTTAGCCAGATTTGGGGAGCTACGCCTTTTCATTTTCACTCAGTATACACTAAGTTTGATAGATAAAATTAGATTTAAAATACAAATGTTTTAACCTACAATTATACAAGCAATATGTATTTGTAAAAGATTTTGAATTAAGGTAGAATTGCCGTGTTTAGTCCAGTTGCAATAGTCAGAATACATTTATCTTATAAAAATGTGTTACAGCAAGTTAAAGTAATTGACATTGCGAGTTAACTCGTTTTACGGTATGTCCTGGCACCGAGTTATGGGGACAAGATACAGTACATGGTTACAAATACACGGTTACATTAAGTGAACAGGGTTATACATAATTCTACAAAGACATTGGTACTAGGGGTAACACTATGTTATCTTCACCATATACAGGCTACTCGCAGTAACACACAATTGGTCCAGAGCTGTATGTCAAAGCGAAATGTACTTAAAGTGAAAGCACTACCTTTTTCCATTATCGAGCTCAGTAAAGGTAGGGAGACAGTATGCTTGTTCAGGACGTGTGACAGGCGCATGCGCGAGGCTGCCGTTTGCATATTGGGCGAGGGGAAAATCAGCGCGTCAATACTGACGGCGGTCTGTCGGCAGAATAAGTGTCCGGACCCCCATCCTCCAGAGCATATCTCCGAAGTATGGTGCGGTTAGCAGCTCTCCTCCGCTGCACAGTTAAATGAGGCTTCAGGATTTAGGGGAACCTTTATTTGGACTAACAGTAGATATTATTATAAGGACAATCTTTCAACAGCTCTCACTTCTGCCCCAGGTCAGCGATACTGATTTACAGAGATTCCACGGAGCTTAAAACAGTGTTATAAAAAGAAAAACAAGATTGGCAGAGGATGCAGAGAAGACAATAAACAGGCGGGGCAATACAATCGGATGAAAGGACCAGTGATGACAAGCGGACTAGACTCATTAGCAGAGGGCATGGGGTGGGGGCGCAGGGGGGGGGGAGAGGTGGTTTATTGTAAAATCTCACAGAGATGGCAGGGAAGAGAAACATTACAGGAAAATGATGATATAGAGTGTTGAAAACCCACATCGCATTAGGGGCATCATGCAGAGAACAGCCTAATAGCAATCTCGGCCATGTCCGGCGAAAAATCGCGCTAAAAACAGCGAAAATGGACGAGATTTGAAAAAAGACGCCATTAATTTTTGTTTTTTTCCCCTTGAAATTCGCCGGCGGCTGAGGAGTTTCTAATCTCTCCAGTTTTTCTTCTGGCCGTATGCAGGAGCCCGCGAGCCGACCATCTAGTGGCTGTTCGCGCAAAAAAAATGGCGCGATTTTCAACATTTTTACGCTCCACCAAGCAGTGCCTCCGCGGCCGGTGGGCGAGGGAAAAAAAAAAAAACGCGATTTTTTCACATAGTTTTCAACAGCGCTTACAGTATAGCGCTGGTTGAAACTCCATATGCAGAAAGGCTTGTAAATGCAGTTATGCAGTTTTTGCCCTTTCTGCATATGGAGAAAAAAAATCTCAAAAAAAGCTAAAATTTCTTCCCCCTCTTCCAATTCTAAAATTCGGGCTCTCTGCATGAGGCCCTAGATGCTTTGTTTAGTGTCAAAGTGTATATCATTTTGAGTTCAAATGTTTTCCGTTCTGAAAGTCTCAAGGGTAAGGGGTGAGGTAGGCAAAGGTTGCTGGCCAGGGGGCCGTGGTGGTGTAACTACGTCCAGGATGGCAGGGCACGTTCCAGTGTGTCAAGCTTCGGGGGGGGGGGGGGGGGGAGGGTGCCCCGGTAATCAGGATTGGGGTGCAGTTTGAGTGGTGAGGGTTATTATGAAAGGGAAATCATTGGACAGCAGAAAATTTACTCGGCTAGCCGGGTGACAAAAAGGCCCCTTATAACTAGCAACTCATAGAATAAGAGTGTATCTATACAAATAAAAACTTACCTTTATTGGTATATGAAATGTTAAAATTAAAGTTGGGGTGAACACTAAGACACAAACAGACAACACTTAGGCAACCAAATGAAAAATAATTGAAAAAAGTATTACACAACGCACTCATAATCACCGCCGTGATAGGTGGTGTACAGAGGGACTGATAGAGACTGGCAACCCAAATGGATTGCGATTGTAAAGGGTGCCTGGCAGGTACTTGAATCCATGATCTGGAAAGTGTGATATAGGTATATATGTTTAAAATAACAACATAAAACACCAATCCAAAACCAACTTGATAGATGGTCACATCAGGTTTGGCTATAATGAAAGGTTCGGAGAAACAAAGCACCCCATAAATTAGAGGTGTGTGAATAAATCCGACCAATACATTAATATAGCCTAAGAAGGTGATACCAATGTTTAGTATAGCCTGATCTAATTGTATTCACAATACGTGCAAAAAACGTTGACAATTAAACAAAATAGTCTGGTACAGTACGCAACGAGATTAAAAGCTTAAGTAATATCTTAAAACTAGGCTACAATGTAGTAGGGATGACTAATTGAGGATGGGGAGCCACATTCTTTAGTTGTGGCTAGAGCAATCGAAATAATTCATCAGAACTGACAGTGGTATGTAAAGCTATCCAGATACCAGGAGCCAGGTAAGAGCAATATTTTTAGTATGTCCACCTAATCATTTATGTGAGCCCCCATATTTAATAGTGAATTATAGGTCAAAGCAGTCAAAAATTAGTGGGGGGGGGGGGGTGCTTTGTTTCTCTCGTACCTTTTCATTATAAGCCAAAACCTGTTTGTGTGACAATCTATCAGGAGTGCGTTCGGATTGGTGACTCGTGTCGTAAGAATCGCATGCGTACCCAACGGTCCAAGCTTCAATACCTGGGGGGGGGGGGGGGGTTTGTTGGGGGCGTTTTATGGCAGTGTCATGTGGCGCGTTTACCTGTAGGTGCATGTCAAAGGCCTTGGTATGGCACATTTAATACGATAGATAGTACCTTTCCTTATGAAAAACCCATAAAAAATTGAAAACAAAAAAAAGAAAAGGACGGCATCTAAGAGGGATTATGATAAACTATATACAAATATTTTCAGGGACCATACAGGAGCTTTCAAAAGAACTATTTATTCAAGGACCAGTACAAAGGACTCTGGGTTCAACATTAAGGTTGGAGAAGGAGATTGCACTAGAAACAAAGTAAAGGTTCTTTACAGTAGCGCAGTACAATTGGAAATTCATTACCCATGAAGATGGCAGATACGATAGCAAGTTCAAACGAGTTTGGACATATTTTTAGAAAGGAAAGGTATACGGGATATACCAAATAATAAAACATGGAAGGATGTTGATCCAGGAGTAATCCGATTGCCACTTCTTGGAGTCAGGAGGAATTGATTTTTCCACTTATGAGATATATGGATGAGTGTGTCAATGGGGTGTTTGTTTGCCTTCCTCGGATCATATACTGCCCCCTATTGAAGCTTATGCCACTGCTTGCTCAGAGAGAGGAAGGGATTTCCCCCTCTGTGCTGCCTGCAGATTATGAGTGGGAAAGGAAGATGGTCCCCTAAACCTCCACGGCCTGGTGGCCAGCAGTACTGGCTGCCCCCTCCTGCTCCCCCCGCCTGTTGGCGGCGGAATGGGACCTACCAGCAGCAGCCAAATTTACATGTCAGTTGGAAGTTATCTGAGTGGAAGCCCTACTGCAGGGTATGCACATTTCCCCACAGGCTATATCAGTTACAATTAGACACACACAGTCTTAGCCCAAAAACAGAAGTTAAATATAGGGAATAAAAATCTAAAAAATAAGGCAAGGAAAAAAAAAACTAATATATAATACATAATTAATATATTATATAATATTATTATGACCAAGCCGTCGGCTCCAATAAAGCACACATAGGGTGGTGCGTCCCTAATAAGTAGATAAACATTTACGGAACCGTTCGCACGGCGGATATCAGCAGACAGCACTTGGGTTTAGATTTGTAGAAGAAATTGGTGTGATTGTGTCTTTTCTATAATAATACACGTGGAGAAACATCTTTATTCAACACTGCCCCCACGGCAGTATGCGTGGGGCGCGTGGTGGCGCGTAACGGTTGACGTTCACTGTCACGGTGGATCGACGGGCTTCCCCGGTCCCGGTCCCAGACATCGCACCTGAAGTTTGAAGTGAGGAAAGCGGGGGTTACGGGGAAGCAGGAAGGGGCACAGCAGGAGCAGCCAGGGGGTGGGGAAATAAGGGACAGAAAAATGTGCGCAGTGAGGGGCATGTCGACGGAGGAGATGCGGCTGGCGCGCGGTCTAGTTTTCAGCACAGCTGGAGTAAAGACCCGCGTCAATTACGGGCAATGTTTCGGAATTAAGATGTGTCGCTACAGTATTCGCAAAATCTAAAACCTGAGTGCTGTATGCTAATTCCCTGTGTGCGACGGTATGTACTATATATATTGTAGCATGCATAATAATGACTGCATACATCTTCTTGTTCGAGTAAGTCCTGGTACACACGGCATTGCCCACAGTTAGTAAGTGGAGGTTTTTCACTCACCCCAAGTGTGGTGCATGGTAAGGATGGGAGTGGCTGTTGCCTTGAGTCCCTGGATAGTGACCTCAGAGATGCGCCTGGCCCCATGGAGTATAACGGGCACAAACACTGGACAGTTAGTGTTGGGTTCGAGGGATAAAGAGAGTAACCTGACGTACCGTTATTTGAAAGGACCCTTTTTGTGACCTAGGCAGTAACTGCGGGGAACTAGTGATCATTCCAGTGGTTTACGCTCACGCTGTGTCAGGGACATGGCACAGTGGTGCTTACCTAGGAGGATGAAGGGAATCCACTTCATGATTGGAGGGCGTTACTGGCACAAGGGAATTCACGCGAGCTTGTGCGGCTACGAGCTGGCAGCTGTATGGTGACCAATGCCTCACACTTCTCTCTTTTACAATCAATTCAAAATGCTGCTGCTCTTCTGATGTGTATCTACTTCTGGTCTCCTGAAACATCTCGAAAAAGAGGAAAAAAACAGCGCACCACCAAAGTGGGTCCCAAGCAAATGTATTGTAAAAAATCTTCTTTATTTAATCTATCTAAAAGTGGAGGTTAACACCCTCCTACGCGTTTCGTGTGAACATACACTTTATGAAGGAGTATTGCATTCAATTATTTATAAATGTAAATAAAGAGGTTGGGGGCCACAGGTGAAGCCCTTGAGGGCCGTTTGTTGCCCACCAATGACAAAGTGTAAGCTTGTCATGACAGGGTCTCCCTTTGCCTCACGTTGTCGATTTCTTGTTGCTCTTATTTCCATTGTTAGTACTTTATTATCCTTGTGTTGTAATTTTTTTAAGCGCTGCATAAACAGTTGGCGCAATAGAAATAAAAATATACGTACACACTGCTTCTACTTCCTATCATTGGAATGCCCTTACTTGTACTTACCTGTATACCTCTATCTGGGGATGACCTTGGCTGAGTTTTTTTTTGTGATATCCTTTCATACATGAAGCATTAAAACACAGAGACTCACTATTTCACTCAAAGATACATTCTGCCATTCACTCACTGAATCACTCACCTGTATGCACTCAAAATGCTATTGAGTGACATCCTGCCATGAAACCATTCACGCAGCCTTCTGGACATTTACCCATTCTCTCACAGGCACCCAGTCAATCACTCACATACAATACAATGATCGTATTCAGTAACTCTCTTTCCGCCTCTCACAGACCAGGGGTGCGTAGTCAATCAGTCACTTCTACTGAGCACAAAACTCCAAGTTGTCAGGATGGCCGAGTGGTCTAAGGCGCCAGACTCAAGCTTGATATCTTCCCATGTCAGTGGGTGTTCTGGTCTCTGTATGGAGGCGTGGGTTCAAATCCCACTTCTGACATGTTCTTTTGTTACTCTTTCAAATGTTCTTATACCGTTTATATCCTATACATCCTCATGCCCTCTGATTTTTTGGGGAGGGTTCTTAGTGGCGGCGGATGGAGGATCCTTTGGTTACAGAGAAAATGGATTTATAGAAAGTGGGCATTTCCTGTCTTCGAAGATGGCCACCAAGCTACTTTCTCTTGGCGAGTCAATCACTAATGGCGACGGCTTTGGTCAGCATTGCTGACTGACTTTTTGGGTGTGACCTGTGACATCAGCACTGCCATTTATCAGGTAATCTGCAGTCAGGAGGACATCCTGCATTAGATATACACCCAGGACTGTGTGACCTTATCCCTAATAAGCGATAGTCAGGAGGTCATCCTACATTAGATAACAAAATAGGATTGTCTGAGCCTGTCATAGAGCTTTGCACTTTAGGGAGTAAAGTGTTCCTAAACTGAGTTAACCAGTCAAACTGGTTCCAGTGTGACCAATGCCTCACACTTCTCTCTTTTACAATCAATTCAAAATGCTGCTGCTCTTCTGATGTGTATCTACTTCTGGTCTCCTGAAACATCTCGAAAAAGAGGAAAAAAACAGCGCACCACCAAAGTGGGTCCCAAGCAAATGTATTGTAAAACATCTTCTTTATTTAATCTATCTAAAAGTGGAGGTTAACACCCTCCTACGCGTTTCGTGTGAACATACACTTTATCAAGGAGTATTGCATTCAATTATTTATAAATGTAAATAAAGAGGTTGGGGCCACAGGTGAAGCCCTGGAGGGCGTTTGTTGCCCACCAATGACAAAGTGTAAGCTTGTCATGACAGGGTCTCCCTTTGCCTCACGTTGTCGATTTCTTGTTGCTCTTATTTCCATTGTTAGTACTTTATTATCCTTGTGTTGTAATTTTTTTAAGCGCTGCATAAACAGTTGGCGCAATAGAAATAAAATATACGTACACACTGCTTCTACTTCCTATCATTGGAATGCCCTTACTTGTACTTACCTGTATACCTCTATCTGGGGATGACCTTGGCTGAGTTTTTTTTTGTGATATCCTTTCATAAATGAAGCATTAAAACACAGAGACTCACTATTTCACTCATCACACTGAATCACTGAATCACTGAATCACTCACCTGTATGCACTCAGAATGCTATTGAGTGACATCCTGCCATGAAACCATTCACTCACCTTCTGGACATTTACCCATTCTCTCACAGGCACCCAGTCAATCACTCACATACAATACAATGATCGTATTCAGTAACTCTCTTTCCGCCTCTCCACAGACCAGGGGTGCGTAGTCAATCAGTCACTTCTACTGAGCACAAGACTCCAGTTTCAGGATGGCCGAGTGGTCTAAGGCGCCAGACTCAAGCTTGATATCTTCCCATGTCAGTGGGTGTTCTGGTCTCTGTTGTGGAGGCGTGGGTTCAAATCCCACTTCTGACATGTTCTTTTGTTACTCTTTCAAATGTTCTTATACCGTTTATATCCTATACATCCTCATGCCCTGCTATTTTTTGGGGAGGGTTCTTAGTGGGGCGGCGGTGGAGATCCTTTGGTTACAGAGAAAATGATTTATAGAAAGTGGGCATTTCTTGTCTTCGAAGATGGCCACCAAGCTACTTTCTCTTGGCGAGTCATCACTAATGGCGACGGCTTTGGTCAGCATTGCTGACTGACTTTTTGGGTGTGTGTGCGTAGTCAATCAGTCACTTCTACTGAGCACAAGACTCCAAGTTGTCAGGATGGCCGAGTGGTCTAAGGCGCCAGACTCAAGCTTGATATCTTCCCATGTCAGTGGGTGTTCTGGTCTCTGTATGGAGGCGTGGGTTCAAATCCCACTTCTGACATGTTCTTTTGTTACTCTTTCAAATGTTCTTATACTGTTTATATCCTATACATCCTCATGCCCTCTGATTTTTTGGGGAGGGTTCTTAGTGGTGGCGGCGGGTGGAGGATCCTTTGGTTACAGAGAAAATGGATTTATAGAAAGTGGGCATTTCCTGTCTTCCCTTATCCCTAATAAGCGATAGTCAGGAGGTCATCCTACATTAGATAACAAAATAGGATTGTCTGAGCCCAGGAGGTCATCCTACATTAGATAACAAAATAGGATTGTCTGAGCCTGTCATAGAGCTTTGCACTTTAGGGA